>PYUH01000185.1:4906836-4927463 GCA_016808085.1 Suaeda aralocaspica | reverse complement strand
ATCATATATTATTTGTACAATATCTTGTGTGCCATGATTTACGGAAAAAATGACTTGTGAATGGAAATAAGACTTTACTACGAGCCAAGACGACAATGGAAACGGGTCTCCTTGGCATTTCTTTTGGGTTCAAACACTAATACAAGACCAAAACATTCGACAATCAAATAGGGCTGCTCATTTATAAGCGTTGTAGTAAATTTCGGATTACAAATAATTAGCGAAAATTAAGACAAAAAGGGTAGGCGACCAATATTTGGTTTGTTTTTAAAAATTTCAATTAATTTATTGATAGTTAGTTAACTGCTTTTTTTCTTATCTGCACTTATCATTAAAGCTTATTAGAACATATGTAAACTTTTTCTCGTAAGATTGAACTTATCTAAATCTTTTTTGTTCTCATTGATCCTACTAGTTACGCTCAATTTAACTATTTTTAATATCTAAACTAAACTTTTCAATCTAAATCATCTAGAAAAAGAAATGAATGAAAAGAAGGTGCTAATCAACAAAGAAACTATGAAATTAAAATTTGTTTCATCATCACAACTTTCACTCTTTATTAATATTTTTGTTGTAAAGATTTAGACAGATAAGTGTCTCCAAATCCATTGAACAGATAAGGAAATCCACACGTGTATGTAAGAAGCTAAGAATCACAAACATCCATATATTGGGCGGCAGTTGCTTGTCATAAGACCAATTTATATTATAGCCGGCATATTTTAATTTAAGAAGTATATTATTTTTGTGTATATAATAAAATATTTATCTTAGTGAGTAGGTATTAAGCAAAAGTATTAGGATATAGATAGCCAGTGGAACCTTAAAAGTCAAATTATTATTAATGCACACTACTTTCTTTTTGGTTTTCACCCGTGATGAGATTAGAAATGGAGTACCAAATACCATATATAGGTTATAAGTTGCCTATATGCAATGAAGGAAACTAAACAAGTATGTTGTTGGGAGTAGATGCATTTTTCTTTTTTGGAAAACCCAGCATGATATATATATCCTAAAACTTTTCAAAATGTTTTTCTTTTAAGGAAGGAAAGAAAATCTATATGGAACGTTAGCAAAAGCACCTTGAATTATCACAAAAGAGGAGGTTTTCACTTGGGTGAAAAAACCAAAAAAGGAAAAACTCCTTGACTAGATCCACTTTATGAGCTTAGATTCGAAGCCAAAACATAAGCTATAATCCACGTTTTGTGGAGAGTCCTATTACAAATAAAACTTTTATATGATGAACCCAAGTCATTACTAAGGGCCTGTTTAGTCACCTTAGAACGGTTCGGTTCGCTTATTCGTTCGGTTCAACTCCGTCAGTTCACGTTCAACTCAACTCTTCTTTTATTTTGCAATAATTTGTCCTATATTATTTGTCATATTCTTATTATTTTTTACAAAAATATTATTATACCAATAACGTTTTTTTTTGTTTATAAGTTATAGTAGATTAATATCAAAATTATTACTATGTCATTATCCATAGTTAAAATCATTCAATAATCTGTAGTTAAAATCAATAGTTTAAAGTCAATAATTCATAATTAAAATTCATTAATCCATAATAAAAAATTTCAGTTTAGTTTCAGCTCCAATAGTTCAATTCAATTCAGTTAAGCTCCAATCAGTTCAGTTCAACTTTTTCAGCTGAAGTAAACATACCCTAAGTGTTGAAACAGAAAAATACCAGGCCACATTCCTCAGTTTGAAAAAAAAAAAAGGCGTGGAAATAAACTTCTAGGACTAGAAATTTGACAATTTGGAAACTTGGACATGATGAGGTTGCCGCCAATCTATCAAAAATCAATAAACCTTGTGACTCTAATTATATAATTAGGGAAGTAGAATCAAATCCACATGGAAACACGTATTCTATTGACACTTAAAGTTGAACTACATAAATAAAAAACATGGTGTTTTGAATTGACTAGAGACACTAAAATTACAAAATGAACAAAAATAAACATGTTTTGACCAAATTAAACTAAGCCTAGGAGACGATTGTCAATGACTGACTACAAAACTGAATGACAATCGTTAACATAATTCAAAACTTAGGACTCACTAGTTCTCTCAAATCTAAGCTAGACTCCATCTAGGGGCTTCGTTCGCCTAGAATTCAACTATTATCTTTGTGATTGATTGTTGGTTTCTTCCCTCGACATCAAAATCAAGAATATAACAATCAAACGACCAGTATTAATTGGAAGCATATAAATTGACAGTAAGAATTTAGAGTATACACAAATTAGCTAACTAACAATTATTGAGATGGTTCATGGATATCCTATGCCCTAAACATAAATACTCGCTCATGATTGAGGAACAAAAAAAACCCAGCAACAATTAGTTCAAGTGAAAAATGATTGAAATAATATATTGTATCTAAGAAATAAGAAACACAAACTAAAGAAAGAATTGAAGAGAAACCCTATGAATCGATTGATTAATTGAATAAAAGTAACTTTTACACCAATTTGACAGCATAAAACCTTAAGAAACTTATATGAAATTAAGTCAAAAATAAAACGTACTAAAGCCTAAAAACAAAATTCTATTTATACAAATTGAAGCCAGAAAGGCAAACAAAGTTGAAAACCGGCTATTGTTTGAGCAGCTTGCCCGATTTGGTGTCTAGTAGGGCACAAGATACTGGAGGATTATCCCGAGATCTTTCTTGTTTCGCCCTATTTCTTTATCACGTGGTTCGAGTTACATAGGATTCTCACGATTACTTTCGGCCACTAAAAAAGCTGTTGCCATCTTCTATCCGAGATATTTCGAAAAAGGGATAATTGACTTTTCACTCTCTCGCGACGTTCTGTGGCCTTTTCAACCCCGATTAGCTCTTCCGAGTTCCTATTTTGACCATATAGAAACCTTGTAAAGTTTTTGACAATTTTTTCTCTAGCCTGGACAACCTCCAGAAAACTGTGAATTAACCTTTTTATTTTTTTTTATTTTTTTGTCTTTGGAGGGTGTTGTTTCGGTCTCCGTCTTGTTTTCTCCCTTTATTTTACCACATTTTCTGGGTCACAACAGACATCCATATGATTGGTTTGGCCTCTAAAAACTTGTTGTGATCCCTCTTTCCAAGATATTTTGAAATAAGAGAGAAAATGGCTTTTTTACTCTCTAGGACGTTCTTAGGCCTCTTCAACCCGATTAGTTCACTAGGTTCCTATTATAACCACGAGCATCCAGTATTATTTTGGCAATTTTTTTCCAAGACCCCAAACCTTGGATACTGTGAATTATAGCGTTGTAATTATTGCCTCTAGAGAGTAGAGAGAGCTATTCCAGACTTTGTATTGATTTCGCCCCATTTTTAACCACGTATTCTGGGTCACCAAATGACTCCCACATTCGATTTGACCAATATAAACTTGTTGCCATCCCTCTTCTCGAGATATTTCAGAAGAAGGGAACAATAGGTTGTTGCTCTCCATGACACTTTATGTCTTATTTTAAACTCCAATTAGTTGCTCAAAGTTCCTATTTTAACCCCACCGCGTAATTTTTTTTGGCAATTTTCTTGCAGGAGCTCAAAACCTCGAAAAACTTGAATATAGCCATTGTTTTAGATGGCATGGTTGTTCCTTGCTTCCTCTGTTTTCCTTGTTGTTGTATATATCACGTGTTTAGGGTCAACTCGAGTTAGTTTCGGCTAATAAAAACTTGTTAGTGTCATCCATCTTTCCTAGATATTTTGGAAGAAAGGAACAATCGCTTTTCGTTAGGGAGGATGTTATAGGACTTTAAAACCCCAAATTAGCTGCTTAGAGATTTCTACTTCCATAAGAGCATCTATTAAAAATTTGACAATTTTTTCTCCGCGACCACGAAACTCAGAAAAATGGAATTATAGCCTTTGTTTTTATTTTTATTTTTTTTTGCCTCCAAGGCTGGCCCGGGCTTCATCTTGCTTTCGCCCAGTTTTTTCTTTTCTTTTTTTTTTTTACCCGTGTACTGAGTCACCATAGAACTCTCCATGAATGGTTTCGGTCAATAAAACTTGCCATCCTTATTTAGAAATATTCGAAAGAAGGGAACAAATGCCTTTTGCTCCAGGGACACTATGGCCTTTCACCCTCGTAGCTAATCCGAGTTCCTTTTTATAACAAGCACCCTATAAAAAATTTTGCAATTTTTTTATGGGACCTCAAAAACTCGGAGAAAACTATGAACAACCTTTGTTTAGCCTCCGAAGGAGTGTCATGGGCTTTGTATTATTTTCGCCTAAATTTTTACCTGTGTTCAGGGTTCCAACCTGACTCCCATAATCGGTTTCGGACTTCAAAAAGTTGTTGTCATCCATCTTTCTGGGATATTTTCAAAAGATGGAAACAATAACTTTTTCGCTCTTTCGGGATGTTCTTACGGTTTTTAACCCTAATCAGTTTGCTCTGAGTTCCTAATGTTAGCTACGAGCACCCTATTAATTTTATTGCAATTTTTTTCTAATGCACCCATTACCATGGGAAACTATGAATTATAACCTTTTGTTTTTTGCCTCCCGAGGACTGTCGGGAGCTCGTCTGTTTCGCCCAGTTTTTTTTTTACCACATGTTCTAGGTGATAATAGGATTCTGCATGATTGGTTTTGGCACCTGCAAATTTGTCATCCATCTATACAATGTAGACACCTACTTAGTCCCCGCCCTTAGGCCGAGGATAAACGTATACCACGCGCTAAATAGTCTGGTCTTGGTAAACGCAGTAAGAAGTTAGTAGAGTCCAGTCGAGATTAGTCTGGAATTCCCAAAAACCCCACCTTTTCCCCATATTTTTCTACTAAGATGCTACGATTTCCGATACTTGGGAACACATTTTTGGCAAAAATGATCCCCGCATAGTAATGGAAAAGGAGAAGAATTGGGGCACAGTAAAGGAGCCCAGGAATTCCCCTTCTTTTTCCTTTCATGAGGGCCGAAACCGATTGTGTGTGTGTGTGGGGGGGGGGGTGTCTGTGGTTCTCCATAGCATGTGATAAAAAAAGGGCTGAAACAACATGGCCTAGGACGACCTCTTAAGTAGGCCTCAAACAAAGACCATTATCCACTATATTAACGGTTCGGAAATGCGTTTAAAAAAATTGTCCTAGGCCCGTAACGTAATATATTAACCCAGATAAGGCGATTCGAGGTGAAAAGGTCATAAAAGGTATGATGACAAGGTTATAGACAGTTCCATATGTTGTTGTTTTCCCTTCTTTAAAAGAGGTATAGAGGTCTTTCGGGGCCGAAATAGACGTGCGGAGTCCTGTGGTGGTCCATAGCATGTGATGAGAAAATGGGGCCAAAAAATGATGGAGTCGAGACGGACCCTACGTCGTCTGAAATAAAGGCTATTATCCACTAGTTTTTAGGGTTAGGGGGATCTGTAAAAATTGTAAGGGGTGCCCGTAACGTAAAAATCTGAACCAAGACCAAGCGATTCGGGGTGAAAAGGTCATAATAAGGATGATAATAAGTTTTTCACGGTTCCATATACGGATGATTTTTCCTATCTGAAGAGACCATATGAGGTGTTAGGGGACGAAACTGCATCGTGGCCGGGGAAGTTTGTAATGGTCCAAGCAAGTGGTAAAAAACGGGGCGAAAAAATGAGTGGCCTGAAACGGCCCTTGGAAGCCTGAAACAAAGTCTATTATTTGCTGTTTCTTAGAGTTCCGAGGTCCGACATAATAGCTTTTAGAATTAGTTGTAATACCCCACATTTTCACGTATTTAAACAAGAGATTTTTATATTTATGCGTATATTTTTGTATTTTGTTAGATTATTTAATATTTTATTTGAAAATTATGGTAGAAAAAAATCCCGAAAATTGACCAGGGTTCCTGTAACGTAACGCCAAAATAAGAACGAAAAAATCCCAAAAACGATCTTTGGGTGCTGTGGTGGTCCATTGCAGTGAAAAAAAAAGAGGCGAAAATGGGGTGACGGTGCCGGGACGTGCCCCTCCGAAGGCCTGAAACAAAGGCTATTATTCACTGTTTTTACCTTATGGGCTCCTCGGTCAATTTTCGGTGTTTTTTTTACTGGACCCCTGAACCCCAGAAACAGTAAATAATAGCCGTTGTTTCAGGCGCTCCTGACGAGCCGTCCTGGGACCCATCACTTTTTCGCCCTGTTTTTGTACCACGTTCTATGGACCACCACAAAACCCCCCAGATCGGTTTCGGCCCCTAAACACCTCGTATGATCCTTCTTAGGCTTTTCAGAGAGGGTAAAAAAAACAATGCTTATATGGAACCGTCAAGGCTTGTTATAATCCTCATATGCCCTTTTCACCGCAAATCCTTTGGTCTGGGTTCCTATTTTACTTTACGGGCACCCCAGGCAATATCCTAGATTTTTTTTTTTGATCTCTGGTACCCCAAAAAAAAGTGAATAAAGCCTTTGTTTCAGGCCTCCTGAGGGGCCTGCGCGGGACCCGTCACTTCTAACCTCGTTTTTTTTACCACTTGCTATGGACCACCACAACACCCCCCAAGAAACAGTTTCGGTCACCCAAACCTCGTATGGTCCTTTTATGGCCTCTTCCACAAGACCAGAAAACACAACTTATATGGAGCCACTATAGGCTTGTTATAATCCCACATATGACCTATTCACCACCCGAGTCCTTTGGTCTTGGTTCTTATTTTTATCTTACGGGCATCTTGATCAATTTCCGGGATTTTTTTCAGGATTCCGGAACCACAAAAACAGCGAATAATAGCTATGTTTCAGGCCTCTTGAGGGGCCACGCGGAACCCGTCAATTTTTTGCCCCGTTTTTTTATAATGTTGCCAGACGAATCCAAGATCGGTTTCGTCCTAGGTTGCATAGGTTCAAAAACAGGGACGGGGACGAGGACGGAAAACGGCAAAATCAAATTTCTAAAAACAAAAGCCTTATCTGGAACCGTCTTCTTAGACCTTGTTATAATCCCTCATTAACTTTTTCACCCCGAATCCTGTGGTTTGAGTTCCTATTTTTACCTAACGAGCACCCGGTTCAATTATGGGATTTTTTAATCCGGGACCCTAGAAACCAAAAAACAGTGCATATAGCCTTTGTTCAGGCATTTTGAGAGGCCGTTTGGGAAGCGCACTTTTTTACGACATTATACGGACCACCCCAGCGCCCCCAAGATCGGTTTCAGCCCCTAAACAACTCTTTTGATTCCTCTATATGGTCTTGAGGGAGGGGAAAAAACAGCCTATTCGAAACGTCTAAGGCCTTGTTATAATCGTCATATGCCCTTTTCAACGAATTCTTTGTTCTGGGTACCTATTTTTTACCTTGTGTGCACCACGGTCAATTTTTGGGATTTTTTTTCCGGGACCCTGGAACCCTAAAAAACAGTGCATTATAGGCTTTGTTTCAGGCCTCTGTGGGGCCGTCCCGGGACCCGTACACTTTCGCCTCGTTTTTTTTACCACGTGCTATGGACCTCAAAGATCCCCCAAGATCGGTTTTCGACCCCTAAACACCTCTTATGATCCATTTTATGCCTCTTTCGGTAGGAGAAGAAAAAAAACCTTATATGGAACCGATTTACAGCCCTATCATAATCCCCATATGACCTTTTCACACCGAAGTCATTGTTCTGGGTTCCTATTTTACCTTATGGGCAACCCGATCAATTTACGGATAATTTCTTTTCGGGACCCGAACCCAAAATCAGTGAACAATATCATTGTTTCAGGCTTCTTCAGGGGCCGTTCTGGACCCGTCACTTTTCGCCCCGTTTTATACCACGTTCTTCGACCACCACAACCCCCAAGATTGGTTCGGCCCCTAAACACCTCTTATGATCTCTTTTTGGCCTCTTCCAGAAAAAGGGGAAACTCAGACTTATATGGAACGGTCTAAGGCCTTGTTGTAATCCTATCTTGACCTTTCACCCCGAATCTTTTGTCTGGGTACCTATTTTACCTTATGGCAACCCGGTCAATTTCCGAGATTTTTTTCTTCGGGACTCCGGAACCCCAAAAAACAGTGAATAATAGCCTTAGTTTCAGGCCTCCCGGGGGCTATCCCGGGACCCATCACTTTTTTCCCTGTCTATTACCCAGTTCTATGGACCATGACAGCACCCCCCAAGATCGGTTTCGGCCCTTAAAACACCTCTTATGATCACATTATTGCCTCTAAAAGGAGGGGAAAAAATGCCTTATAGGAACGTCTAAGGCCTTGTTATAATCCCTCATTAGACCTTTTCACCCTAAATCCTTTGTCCGGGTACCTATTTTTACCTTACGGGCACCCGGTCAATTTTCGAGATTTTTTTTTCCCCGGGACACTAAAACCCCCAAAAAAAGTGAATATAGCCTTTGTTTCAGGCTTCCTGAGGGCCGCCGAGACCTGTCCTTTTTCGCCCCGTTTTATTACCACATTCTATGGACCACACCGCACCCCCAAGATCAGTTTTCGGCCCCTAAACACCTCTTATGATCACTCTTATGGCCACTTCTAGAGAGGAGGAAAACACCCTTATAAGGAACCGTTTAAGGCCTGTTATAATCCATCATATGACCTATTACACCCCGAATCCTTTGGTCTGGGTTCCTATTTTTACCTTACGGGCACCCCCGTCAATTACCGGGAATTTTTTTTTCTGGATCCCGGAACCCCAAAAAAACAATGAAAAGTTTGTTTCATGCTCCGAATGGGCCGTCCCGTGACCCGTCACTTTTTCTACCTGTTTTTTACCCAGTGTATAGAACACCACAGCACCCCCAAGTTCAGAGTCGGCCCCTTAACACCTCTTATGATCCTCTTATAGCCTCTTCCAGAGAGGGAAAAAACAACCTTATATGGAACCGTCACTTTTTCGCCCCGCGTTTTTACCACGTGCTATGGACCACCACAGCACACCCCCAGGGTTAATTTCGGCCCTTAAATCTTCTGATGATCCTTCTTATAGCCTTTCTAGGAGGGGAAAAACAACCTTTATGGAACCGTCTAAGGCCATGTTATAATCCCTCATATGACCTTTTCACCCTGTATCCTTTGGTCTGGGTTCCTATTTTTACCTTACGGGCACTCCGGTCAATTAACGAGATATTTTTTTCCAGGACCCTGGAACCCTAAAAATAGTGAATAATAGCCTATTTTCAGGCCTCTGAGGGGCCGTCCCGGGACCTGTCACTTTTTCGCCTTATTTTTACCATGTTCTGTGGGACAACCACATCACCCCCCACGATCGGTTTCTGCCCTAAACACCTCTTAGGATCCCTCTTATGGCTTCTTGAGAGAGTGGAAAAAACACATCATATGGAACTGTCTTAAGACCATGTTTTAATCCCTCATATAACCTTTTCACCCCGAATCCTTTGGTTGCTGAATTCCTATTTTTTACCTTATGGGCAACCCAGTCAATTTTCGGGATTTCTTTTATCGGGACCCCGGAACCCAAAAAACAAAGAATTATGGCTTTCTTTCAGGCTTCAGAGGGGTCGTCAAAAACCGTCACTTTTTCGCACCACTTTTTTACCACTTGCGATGGACCACCCACAGCACCCCCCAAGATCAATTCTGACCCCTAAATACCTCTTATGATCCGTCTTATGGCCTCTTCTAGAGAGGGGAAAAGCAGTCTTCTATATGGAACCGTCTAAGGCTTGTTATAATACCACATGACCTTTTCACTGAATCCTTTGTTCTTGGTTCCTTTACCTTACGGACAAACCGGTCAATTTACGGGGTTTTTTTTTCCTGTGATCCCCGAACCGCAAAATACAATGAATAATGGCCTTTGTTTCAGGCCGTCGGAGGACCGTCCCAGGACTGTCACTTTTTCACCCGTTTGTTACGTGTTGTTTAGTTCACCAAGGCACCCCCAAGTTCAGAGTCAGCCCTTAACACCTCATATGTACCTCTTATGTCTCTTCCAGAGAGGGGAAAAACAGCCTCATATGGAACCGTCTAAGACCCGTTTAATCCTCATATGACCTTTTCACCACGAACCCATTGGTTTAAGTTACAATATTTACCTTACGGGCACCCCGGTCAATTCCGGGATTTTTTTCGGGACCCCGGAACTCGGAAAACAATGTATATATAGCCTTGTTTCAGGCCTCCTAAGGGGTCGTCCCAGGACTCGTCGATTTTTTGCCCCGTTTTTTTACCACGTTCAATGGACCACCAGAACATCCCCCAAGATCGGTTTCAGGCCTCTTAAGACCTTTTTTTAATCCCTCATATAACCTTTCACCCCGAATCCTATGGTCTAAGTTCCAATTTTTTCCTTACGGGCAACCCGGCCAATTCCTATTTTTTTTCCCGGGACCCCGGAATCCAGAAAAAAAAGTGAATTTTAGCCTTTGTTTCAGGCATCCGAAGGGGCCGTCCAACGTCCCGGGACCGCCACATTTTCGCCCCGCTTTTTTACCACGTGCGATGGACTGCACAGCACCCCCAAGATCAGTTTCGTCCCCAAACACCTATTATGATCCTTCTTATGGCCTCTTCTAGAGAGGGGAAAAACAACCCTTATGGAATCGTCTAAGGCCTTGTTATAACCCTACATATGACCTTTTCACCATGAATTCTTTGGTCTTGGTTCCTATATTTACCTACAGACACCCGGTCAATTTCCGGGATCCGGAACACACAAAAACAGTGAATAATAGCCTTTGTTTCAGGCCACGGAGGGAGGTCCCGAGACCCGTCACTTTTTCGGCCCGTTCGTTTCTTTACAACGTGCTATAGACCACCAATGGACCCCCCACGTTCAAAGTCGACCCCTAACACCTGATATGAATCATATGATCCCTCTTATGCCTCTTCCGAGAGGGGAAAACAGCCTTATATGGAACTGTCTAAGGCCTTGTTATAATCTTATATGACCTTTTCACCCCATATCATTTGGTTTGGGTTTTTCTATTTTTTACCTTACGGCATTCCGGTCTACTAACGTAAATTTTTCCCGAACCCCGGAATTCTAAACACCAGTGATAATAACTTTTTTTCAGGCCTCCTAAGGGGCTGTCCCGTGAACTGTCACGTTTTCGCCCTATTTTTTACCATGTTGTATGGACAACCATAAGCACCCCCCAAGATCGGTTTCGGCCCCTAAACATAGGCCCCCTCCCACCTAAATCACATAGGAGATAGCTATATGTAGCACTTTCGCGCCCAAGAGGGTAAATTATAAACCTCTACTTAGGTCGTTAGAAATCATCCAGTTCTAGTCTCAACTTTAACACCCATTATTTACAGATTTTTTTGGCACAAACGCAGTCTCCGCTATTATCGTTCCTTAAGCCGACATACGTGTCTTCGTCTTTATGTTACTTGTCAACTATCCTTCCTTAAAATGCGGCTACCCACCTCCCACTAGCCGGTTTTATTAAATCCCCTAGCTCCCCCTCTCAGATTCGAAAATATTTTATAGGAACCCTACCCTATTTAAGTTTAAATGAAGTAATAACTATTTTTACGGGCTACACACGTGTTGTCAAAATTGCTCTAACGGTAAGGCTGTAACCCCTATCTGCCCGGGAGGAACTTTCCTTGTTCCCCATTTTGTTTGCGTTCATTATCCGTGCGCTGAGCCCACCCATGCACCGTTTGCACTCGGCCCTATATCCTGACCTCTACTTCCCGATCATCAATCCTACGGCCCTTATCCACTTAGATCATCCGGCCCTGCATTTATCTTCCCCTATCTACCGGATGTCACATCCCCTATTCACACCACTAAACGTCACAATCATCCCCATCTAACGATAACGCACCCTAACCTCACTAACCTCTTTCTTTCATTTCTTTTCCCTTAACCGTGATCCTATCACCTTTCACTCCATTACTTATCGAATTTTATGTTGTTAATTTATGGGGCGTAGCTTCTCTAATAGTAAGCGAACTCTCCCCCGTTTCTTGTTCAGCCTTCCCACTCGCTCCCCGCTTCCCTTCTTCCTTTAGATCTCTACCCCCCCTCCCTTCAAGGTTCCACTCTTTTCGCCCTTTTCTCTTTGAAGTACCCTACCTTTTCTCTCTTGATGGGCCTAGTCAGGATAGCGGACCAGGTCGGTTTTTAGCCCGTGGTAGCCTACACAAGTTTAATGGACACAGGAGCACCACCCAACATCGGTTTCGTCCCTTTAAACACTCTATATGATCCCTCTATGGCCCCTTTAGAGAGGGGAAAAAAACAAACTCATATGGAACGTCTAAGACCTCGTTTAAAATCCCTCATATGACCTTTCACACCGTATCCTTTGGTATAGGTCCTATTTTTACTTAAGGGCGCCCCCGTCAATTTCGGAATTTTTTTCCCTGGATCCCGGAACCCCAAAAAAATACGTGGATAATAGCCTTTGTTTTAGGCATTCCGGAGCGGGCAGTCCTGGGAACACGTCCACTATTCGCCCACTTTTTACAACGTGCTAGGACCACCACAACACCACCAGGATCGGTTTCAGCCCCTACACACTTTATGATCCTCTTATGGCCTCTTCCAGAGAGCTAAAAAAAAACCTTATATGGAAACGTCTAAGGCTTGTTATAATCCTACATATGACCTTTTCACCAAGAATCTTTGGTCTGGGTTCCTATTTTACCTTACGGACACCCGGTCAATTTCCAGGATTTTTTCCGTGATCCCGGAACCCCAAAAAAACAATGAATAATAGCCTTTGATTTAGGCCTCCTGAGGGGTCGTCTCCGGAACCCAACACTCTTCGCCCTATTTTTACCATGTACTATGGACAACTGCAAACACTATCCAAGATCGGTTTCAGCCCGTAAACACTTATGATCCTTTTTATGGCCTCTTCAAGAGAGGGCAAAACATCCTTATATGGAAACGTCTAAGGATATAGTTATGATCCCTCATATGACCTTCTCACTCCGAATCCTTGGTTGGGTTCCTATTTTTACTTCCGAGCACCCCGGTCAATTTCCTGGATTTTTTTTTCCGGGACCGGAATCCCAAGAAAAAAGTGAATATATAGCCTTTGTTCAGGCCTCCTAAGGGGCCAACCCGGGACCCGTCAGTTTTGGCCCACTTTGTCATTAAACACGTGCTATGGGCCATTACAGCCAGGGGGGGGGGGGGGGGTGCTGTAATGGCCCATAGCACGTGGTAAAGAAAAAGGGGGCGAAAAACTGACGGGTCCCGGGTTGGCCCCTTAGGAGGCCTGAAACAAAGGCTATAATTCACTTTTTTCTTGGGATTCCGGGTCCCGGAAAAAAAAATCCAGGAAATTGACCGGGGTGCTCGGAAGGTAAAAATAGGAACCCAGACCAAAGGATTCGGAGTGAGAAGGTCATATGAGGGATCATAACATATCCTTAGACGATTCCATATAAGGATGTTTTGCCCTCTCTTGAAGAGGCCATAAAAAGGATCATAAGAGGTGTTTACGGGCTGAAACCGATCTTGGATAGTGTTGCAGTTGTCCATAGTACATGGTAAAAAATAGGGCGAAGAAGTGATGGGTTCCGGGACGACCCCTCAGGAGGCCTAAATCAAAGGCTATTATTCATTGGTTTTTGGGGTTCCGGGATCACGGAAAAAATCCTGGAAATTGACCGGGGTGTCCGTAAGGTAAAAATAGGAACCCAGACCAAAGGATTCTTGGTGAAAAGGTCATATGTAGGATTATAACAAGGCCTTAGACGGTTCCATATAAGGTTGTTTTTTAGCTCTCTGGAAGAGGCCATAAGGAGGATCATAAGAGGTGTGTAGGGGCTGAAACCGATCCTTGTGGGTGTTGTGGTGGTCCATAGCACGTGGTAAAAAAGTAGGGCGAAATAGTGACGGTTCCCAGGACGGCCCCTCCGGATGCCTAAAACAAAGGCTATTATTCACTATTTTTTGGGGTTCCGGGATCCAGGGAAAAAAATTCCGAAAATTGACGGGGGCGCCCTTAAGGTAAAAATAGGAACCTAGACCAAAGGATACGGTGTGAAAAGGTCATATGAGGGATTTAAACGAGGTCTTAAGACGGTTCCATATGAGGTTGTTTTTTTCCCTCTCTAGAAGGGGCCATAAGAGGGATCATAAGAGGTGTTTAAGGGACGAAACCGATGTTGGGTGGTGCTCCTGTGGTCCATTAAACGTGGTAAGAAAACGGGGCGAAAAAACGACATGTCCCTGGACGGCCCACAAGAGGTCTGAAACAAAGGCTATTATTCACTGTTTTTTTGGGATTCCGGGGTCCCGGAAAAAAAAATCCCGGAAATTGACCTGGTTGCCCGTAAGGTAAAAATTGGAACTAAAACCAAATGGTTCGGGGTTAAAAGGTCATATAAGAGTCTATAACAGGGTCTTAAGACGGTTCCATATGAGGCTGTTTTCCCCTTTTTTGAAAAGGCCATAAGAGAGAGATCATATGAGGTGTTTAGGGGCCGAAACCGATCTTGGGGGGTGCTATGGTTGTCCATACAACATGGTAAAAAAATAGGGCGAAAACGTGACAGTTCACGGGACAGCCCCTTAGGAGGCCTGAAAAAAAGGTTATTATTCACTGGTGTTTAGAATTCCGGGGTTCGGGAAAAATTATACGTTAGTAGACCGGAATGCCCGTAAGGTAAAAATAGAAACCCAAACCAAATGATATGGGGTGAAAAGGTCATATAAGAAATTATAACAAGGCCTTAGACAGTTCCATATAAGGCTGTTTTTCCCCTCTCTGGAAGAGGCATAAGAGGGATCATATGATTCATATCAGGTGTTAAGGGGTCGACTTTGAACGTGGGGGGTGCATTGGTGGTCTATAGCACGTGGTAAAGAAACGAACGGGCCGAAAAAGTGACGGGTCTCGGGACCTCCCCTCCGTGGCCTGAAACAAAGGCTATTATTCACTGTTTTTTGGTGTTCCGGGATCCCGGAAATTGACCGGGGTGTCTGTAAGGTAAATATAGGAACCAAGACCAAAGAATTCATGGTGAAAAGGTCATATGTAGGGTTATAACAAGGCCTTAGACGATTCCATATAAGGTTGTTTTTCCCCTCTCTAGAAGAGGCCATAAGAAGGATCATAATAGGTGTTTAGGGGACGAAACTGATCTTGGGGGGTGCTGTGGCAGTCCATCGCACGTGGTAAAAAAGCGGGGCGAAAATGTGACGGGTCCCGGGACGGTTGGACGGCCCCTTCGGATGCCTGAAACAAAGGCTAAAATTCACTTTTTTTTCTGGATTCCGGGGTCCCGGGAAAAAAAAAAATTAGGAAATTGGCCGGGTTGCCCGTAAGGAAAAAATTGGAACTTAGACCATAGGATTCGGGGTGAAAAGGTTATATGAGGGATTAAAAAAAGGTCTTAAGAGGCCTGAAACCGATCTTGGGGGATGTTCTGGTGGTCCATTGAACGTGGTAAAAAAACGGGGCAAAAAATCGACGAGTCCTGGGACGACCCCTTAGGAGGCCTGAAACAAAGGCTATATTATACATTGTTTTCCGAGTTCCGGGGTCCCGGAAAAAAAATCCCGGAATTCGACCGGGGTGCCCGTAAGGTAAATATTGTAACTTAAACCAATGGGTTCGTGGTGAAAAGGTCATATGAGGGATTATAACAGGGTCTTAAGACGGTTCCATATGAGGCTGTTTTTCCCCTCTCTGGAAGAGACATAAGAGGGATCATATGAGGTGTTAAGGGGCTGACTCTGAACTTGGGGGGTGCCTTGGTGGACTACAACACACGGTAACAAAACGGGGTGAAAAAGTGACAGGTCCTGGGACGGTCCTTCCGACGGCCTGAAACAAAGGCCATTATTCATTGTATTTTGCGGTTCGGGGATCACGGAAAAAAAAAACCCCGTAAATTGACCGGTGTGTCCGTAAGGTAAATATAGGAACCAAGAACAAAGGATTCAGGGTGAAAAGGTCATATGTGGGATTATAACAAGACCTTAGACGGTTCCATATAAGACTGCTTTTCCCCTCTCTAGAAGAGGCCATAAGACGGATCATAAGAGGTATTTAGGGGTCAGAATTGATCTTGGGGGGTGCTGTGGTGGTCCATCGCAAGTGGTAAAAAAGTGGTGCGAAAAAGTGACGGGTTTTTGGACGACCCCTCTGAAGGCCTGAAAGAAAGCCTATAATTCTTTGTTTTTTTGGGGTTCCGGGGTCCCGATAAAAGAAATCCCGAAAATTGACTGGGTTGCCCATAAGGTAAAAATAGGAATTCAGACCAAAGGATTCGGGGTGAAAAGGTTATATGAGGGATTAAAACATGGTCTTAAGACAGTTCCATATGATGTTGTTTTTTCCACTCTCTGCAAGAAGCCATAAGAGGGATCCTAAGAGGTGTTTAGGGCAGAAACCGATCGTGGGGGGTGATGTGGTTGTCCACAGAACATGGTAAAAATAAGGCGAAAAAGTGACAGGTCCCGGGACGGCCCCTCAGAGGCCTGAAAAATAGGCTATTATTCACTATTTTTTAGGGTTCCAGGGTCCTGGAAAAAAATATCTCGTTAATTGACCGGAGTGCCCGTAAGGTAAAAATAGGAACCCAGACCAAAGGATACAGGGTGAAAAGGTCATATGAGGGATTATAACATGGCCTTAGACGGTTCCATATAAGGTTGTTTTTCCCCTCTCTAGAAGAGGCTATAAGAAGGATCATCAGAAGGATTTAAGGGCCGAAATTAACCCTGGGGGTGTGCTGTGGTGGTCCATAGCACGTGGTAAAAAAGCGGGGCGAAAAAGTGACGGTTCCATATAAGGTTGTTTTTTCCCTCTCTGGAAGAGGCTATAAGAGGGATCATAAGAGGTGTTAAGGGGCCGACTCTGAACTTGGGGGGTGCTGTGGTGTTCTATAGCACGTGGGGTAAAAAAACAGGTAGAAAAAGTGACGGGTCACGGGACGGCCCATTCGGAGGCATGAAACAAAGGCTTTATTCATTGTTTTTTGGGGTTCCGGGATCCCAGAAAAAAAAATTCCCGGTAATTGACGTGGGTGCCCGTAAGGTAAAAATAGGAACCCAGACCAAAGGATTCGGGGTGAATAGGTCATATGATGGATTATAACAAGGCCTTAAACGGTTCCTTATAAGGGTGTTTTTCCCCTCTCTAGAAGTGGCCATAAGAGTGATCATAAGAGGTGTTTAGGGGCCGAAACTGATCTTGGGGGTGCTGTGGTGGTCCATAGAATGTGGTAATAAAACGGGGCGAAAAAGTGACAGGTCTCGGGACGGCCCTCAGGAAGCCTGAAACAAAGGCTATTATTCACTTTTTTTGGGGGTTTTAGTGTCCCGGGGAAAAAAAATCTCGAAAATTGACCGGGGTGCCCGTAAGGTAAAAATAGGTACCCAGACAAAAGGATTTAGGGTGAAAAGGTCTAATGAGGGATTATAACAAGGCCTTAGACGGTTCCATATAAGGCATTTTTTCCCCTCTCTTTTAGAGGCAATAAGTGGGATCATAAGAGGTGTTTAAGGGCCGAAACCGATCTTGGGGGGTGCTGTCATGGTCCATAGAACGTGGTAATAAGACAGGGAAAAAAAGTGATGGGTCCCGGGATAGCCCCCGGGAGGCCTGAAACTAAGGCTATTATTCACTGTTTTTTGGGGTTCCGGAGTCCCGAGAAAAAAAATCTCGGAAATTGACCAGGTTGCCCATAAGGTAAAAATAGGTACCCAGACAAAAGGATTCGGGGTGAAAAGGTCAAGATAGGGATTACAACAAGGCCTTAGACCGTTCCATATAAGTCTGAGTTTTCCCCTTTCTGGAAGAGGCCAAAAGAGAGATCATAAGAGGTGTTTAGGGGCCGAAACCAATCTTGGGGGGTGTTGTGGTGGTCGAAAGAACGTGGTAATAAAACGGGGCGAAAAAGTGACGGGTCCCAGAACGGCCCCTGAAGAAGCCTGAAACAAATGATATTGTTCACTGATTTTGGGGTTCCGGGGTCCCGAAAAGAAATTATCCCGTAAATTGATCGGGTTGCCCATAAGGTAAAAATAGGAACCCAGAACAATGACTTCGGTGTGAAAAGGTCATATGGGGATTATGATAGGGCTGTAATCGGTTCCATATAAGGTTGTTTTTCTCCTCTCCGAAAGAGGCCATAAAATGGATCATAAGAGGTGTTTAGGGGTCGAAACCGATCTTGGGGGATCTTTGAAGGTCCATAGCACGTGGTAAAAAAACGAGGCGAAAAAGTGACGGGTCCCGGGACGGCCCCACAGGAGGCCTGAAACAAAGCCTATAATGCACTGTTTTTTAGGGTTCCAGGGTCCCGGAAAAAAAATCCCAAAAATTGACCGTGGTGCACACAAGGTAAAAAATAGGTACCCAGAACAAAGAATTCGTAATGAAAAGGGCATATGACGGATTATAACAAGGCCTTAGACGGTTTCGAATAAGGCTGTTTTTCCCCTCCCTCGAAGAGCCATAAGAGGAATCATAAGAGTTGTTTAGGGGCTGAAACCGATCTTGGGGGCGCTGGGGTGGTCCGTATAATGTCGTAAAAAAGTGCGATTCCCGAAACGGCCTCTCAAAATGCCTGAAACAAAGGCTATTATGCACTGTTTTTTGGGTTTCTAGGGTCCCGGATTAAAAAATCCCATAAATTGAACCGGGTGCTCGTTAGGTAAAAATAGGAACTCAAACCAAAGGATTCGGGGTGAAAAAGTTATATGAGGGATTATAACAAGGTCTTAAGACGGTTCCAGATAAGGCTTTTGTTTTTAGAAATTTTGATTTTGCCGTTTTCCGTCCTCGTCCCCGTCCCTGTTTTTGAACCTATGCAACCTAGGACGAAACCGATCTTGGGATTCGTCTGGCAACATTATAAAAAAACGGGGCAAAAAATTGACGGGTTCCGCGATGGCCCCTCAAGAGGCCTGAAACATAGGCTATTATTCGCTGTTTTTTGTGGTTCCGGAATCCTGGAAAAAAATCCCGGAAATTGATCAAGATGCCCGTAAGATAAAAATAAGAACCAAGACCAAAGGACTCGGGGTGAATAGGTCATATGTGGGATTATAACAAGGCCTTAGATGGCTCCATATAAGGTTGTTTTTCTGGTCTGTGGAAGAGGCCATAAGAAGGACCATACGAGGTGTTTGGTGACCGAAACTGTTCTTGGGGGGTGTTGTGGTGGTCCATAGCAAGTGGTAAAAAAACGAGGTGAAAAAGTGACGGGTCCCGAGCCGGCCCCTCAGGAGGCCTGAAACAAAGGCTATTATTCACTGTTTTTTGGGGTACCAGGGATTCAAAAAAAAAAAATCTAGGATATTGACTGGGGTGCCCGTAAAGTAAAAATAGGAACCCAGACCAAAGGATTTGCGGTGAAAAGGGCATATGAGGGATTATAACAAGGCCTTAGACGGTTCCATATAAGCATTGTTTTTTTTTACCCTCTCTGGAAAAAGCCATAAGAAGGATCATACGAGGTGTTTAGGGGCCGAAACCGATCTTGGGGGGTGTTGTGGTGGTCCATAGAACGTGGTACAAAAACAGGGCGAAAAAGTGATGGGTCCCAGGACGGCTCGTCAGGAGGCCTGAAACAACGGCTATTATTTACTGTTTCTTGGGGTTCAGGGGTCCAGTAAAAAAAATCACCGAAAATTGACCGAGGAGCCCATAAGGTAAAAACAGTGAATAATAGCCTTTGTTTCAGGCCTTCGGAGGGGCCGTCCCGGCACCGTCACCCCATTTCGCCTCTTTTTTTTTACCACGTGCAATGGACCACCACAGCACCCCAAAGATCGGTTTTGGGAATTTTTTTGGTCTTATTTTTGCGTTACGTTACAGGAACCCTGGTCAATTTTCGGGATTTTTTTTCTAACATAATTTTTCAAATAAAAATATTAAAATAATACTAACAAAATACAAAAATTATACGCATAAAATATAAAAATACTTTGTTTAAATACGTGAAAATGTGGGGTATTACAACTAATTCTAAAAAGCTATTATGTCGGGACCTCGGAACTCTAAGAAACAGCAAATAATAGACTTTGTTTCAGGCTTCCAAAGGGGCCGTTTCAGGCCCCGTCATTTTTTCGCCCCGTTTTTTTACCACTTGCTTTGGACCATTACAAGACTCCCCGGCCACGATCAGTTTCGTCCCCTAAAGACCTCATATGGTCTCTTCCAGATAAGGAAAAATCATCCGTATATGGAACCGTGAAAAACCTTATTATCATCCTTATTATGACCTTTTCACCCCGAATCGCTTGGTCTTGGTTCAGATTTTTACTTTACGGGCACCCCTTACAATTTTTACAAGATCCCCTAACCCTAAAAACTAGTGGATAATAGCCTTTATTTCAAGACGACGTAGGGTCCGTCTCGGACTCCATCATTTTTTGGCCCCATTTTCTCATCACATGCTATGGACCACCACAGGACTCCGCACGATCTATTTCGGCCCCGAAAGACCTCTTATGACCTCTTTTAAAGAAGGGAAAAACAACAACATATGGAACTGTCTATAACCTTGTCATCATACCTTTTATGACCTTTTCACCTCGAATCGCCTTATCTGGGTTAATATATTTACGTTACGGGCGCCTAGGACAATTTTTTAAACGCATTTCCGGAACCGTTAAATATAGTGGATAATAGTCTTTGTTTGAGGCCTACTTAAGGGTCGTCCTAGGCCATGTTGTTTTTCAGCCCTTTTTTTTATCACATGCTATGGAGAACCACAGACACCCCCCCCCCCCC
>PYUH01000185.1:4869103-4906811 GCA_016808085.1 Suaeda aralocaspica | reverse complement strand
AAGGATGGAACCGTTTTTCTGAAGAACCATACGTTAAGCGGCGCAAGGTCAAAGTAGTGATCCAGAATCAACCCCGCTGCTGTGAGTAGCACACACCCTGTGGGCGGCACAACTGGTGATGTGAACACAAGACACAAAGATACCGGAAACATCATACCGAACCACAAATGACTATGCGAGGACTCGGGTGAAAACAGGGTATAAATAAACATATGGAGAAGAGAAAACGTACCTGAAACAGCGACGCAAATTCGTAAATCACCGACGAAGCACCATCTCGAGGTGTTAAGGAGACAACTCCTCAACACCGAAAAAAACGGGCCACCCCCATGCTCACCCATAGCGGCCCTCAAACCTGGCTCAAAGAACGGACATTCAAGAGGTCGTGAGATCGGCACCACCCCCCAGTCGAACACCCGAAACTGCTTGGGAGGGATCTTGAAACAACGCCAGCGTCCATGAACAGAACAACGAACAAAAACAGATCCAGGTACAAAACAACCGCCCGGACACAGACCACCACCCGTGCCGGGTCCCAGGGACCGCGCCCCCAACCCAACAGGACGGAGGCACTGACCACAACGCCCTATAAATCTATTCGCACTGTCTGTGTTGTTGGGTTCCCAACCGGGTCCAGTGAAAAAACAAATCCTCACAAATTGGGACACGTTCACGACCTGTGCCAACCAAAAAGTACAGGTACAAACACAGGGTAACAAAACTCGCGTTTGGTCCCCTGTCGCGAATACACCCCGCATTGCTCTCTGGCACAGGCGCTCGTGGGAACACTTTGCGCAGCATCTTTTCGAAAAATCGACACGGCGTTAGACCCCCGGGATTTCGAATAGGCTGTTTCCTCTCGTTTTTCCCCTCCCTTACATTCGCAGCAGCACCATATGAACATACGAGAATATAAGAGTTCGTTTAGGACAGAGCGATTGAAACCCGCTCTTGGGCCGCGCAGCGCCTCGAGTCGCCTCACCCAGACCCGTGCCCCCCTGGGGTCCCATCGGTTTTTCCCGTAGACTGACGACGGTCAAGCGTCATCTACACTCCTGACTACTAACAAACTCCTGCCCCTCCTCCCCCCCCCACCCCGCCACTGCCATTCCCGAACCGGCTCTCAAAATGCTCCCCAAGGTATTATGCCCCACTGTTTGTCCGGCGCTTCTGCGCCGTCGGATAGCGACCTCAACACGCACAACCATCCCCCCTTCCACCCAGCCCCGCCCGCCCCCCCGCCCCCCCGACAATGGTGATCGTTTCCTTAGGTAAACCCCTCACGGCCTCAAACCAAAAGGATCGGGGAGCCCTCGACCACAAAGTTATATGAGGGCATTATCAACCAGGTCCTTACGCGGGTTTCCCGTCGGCCCTCGGGACGTTCGTCATGTCAACGCAAGACACCTAAGTAGATTTATTGCGTTTTCCGTCCTGTCCGTCCTGTTTTTGCCCCCCATCTGCAACCCTAGGCGAACCCGCTTTGGGCTCGTCCTGGCCACCCCCCACCTCTATAGAAAACCTACACACTTGGGCCACCCCCCCCCCTTGCTGGGTCTGCTGGTCCAGAATTCCCGGGGTCGCCGATACCGAAACGAGAGCCCCCCCCCCCCCCCCCCTGCCCCCTCGGCTCTACTTCCGCTTTTTTGTGGTTCCGGGATCCTGGAAAAAATACCGGAAATTGATCAGTTGCCCGTAAGATAAAATAACGACAGACCGGACTCGGGGTGACTAGGTCATATGTGGGATTCTAACAAGGCTTAGATGGCTCCTTAAGGTTGTTTTTCTGGTATGTGGAAGAGCCTAGAGGGACCATACGGGTGTTTGGTGCCCGCGTTCTTGGGGGGGTGTGGTGGTCTATCCGGCATAGCACACGTGGACTATAATCACCATCGACAGTTCGACTCGCGGTGGGCCAAATTACCAAGTGCCGGCGTCCGTGTTCCGGCCGCCCTGTGTCCCCCATGCGCAGGGCGTCCTTTGGTGTACTTTGAAGAAAGGCTCTAATCTTCACCTGCTCTTTGGTGGTCACGCTTTCTGTTTCCTTGTCTCACCTACGTTTTCTTACCCGTTGTATTGTTCTTCCCCCCACACTTCCTCTCCCCCCCCATTCACGGCCCCCTCCCTCCCCCTTCTCCGTCCCGATACGCAATTCACCAACCCACCAACTTCGCGATCCTGGTAATGGCCCCCGGTCGTCCAAGCACAATCGGAAAAGCCCACAGGAGCCTTACTTTTGGCCCGGTTCCCCCTCTTTTCATGTGGATATTGGTAACGGGCCACCATAGTTTTTTGCATTTTTGGTTGGTTCGCTTACTAATTCCACCCACCTTCGGCCTCCTTGCAGAGACTCGGCCTCTCGACACTGCCTAACTACACAACTCTACCCAGGATGTCTGTTTGTCTTTCACCTCGTCATCTGGCACAACAGTCTATTTCCCATGCTACATAGACCGCCAGGACACCCTATAGCACGGCCTGTTTAGGGGCCGCCCGATTTGGGGGGTGTGTGGGGTCCATGCCCGTGGACCACACCACAGGGCGAACAGAGATGGTCACCCAGGAGGCCCCCCGCGCATATGCGAGCGAATTCTCGCGACCCCTCGAAACCACCCTAAGACCTGACCGACACCATATGTGGCTGCCTTTGACTGCGACCCCAGTGTACCCGTTACGGGGTCCCGTCACCCCCCCTCCCGGCGGATGGAGATTAATGCTAGTGCCCACCCGCACCGTCGACCGCCACAATCCGTCCCACACCGGCATCATAGACATTGTTAGACCCCCACCCGGCACCCTCTGCGGGGCGTTCCCCCACCACCCACACCCCCGAAATCGGCCACACGTCCCCCCCCCATTTCGCCTCTTTTTTTTCCACACCGCCGGCAGCCAACAGCATGGACCACTCCCACCACTAACCCGCCCCCCCCGCTCGGTTTAGGGACTTTTTTCGGTTCCTTCTTTTTGCAGCTTACGTTCACAGGACCCCATGTCCGCACCGTCACTTTCGGTTCTCCGTAGCATTTTTTGTTCGCTACCATCCTTTCACCGTCCCCCACTACCAATATACAATCATATCCCCACATCCCCCCTTTTCATCGCTTCTCCACTCTACCCACCCTTTGTTGCCCTCGTGCCCCTGTGGGGTTTACACCCTTCTCACAAAGCCTTATGTCGGGCCTCGCTCTCCGCCCCCGCCCTCCTCGCTTTGTTCCGGCTTCCCCGGGGGTTCCGGCCGTCTTTTTTGCCGTTTTTCCCCCTTGTTTGGCCTTCCCCGGGTCCGGCCGAGCCAAGTTACGGTCCCCTCCAGACCTCTCTGGTCTTCCCGCTACCCCCCAAGGCCCCCCTCTCCGTCTATGACAAGACCACACCACTTAACCGGATGAAAAATGCTGCCCCACCAATTATTCCCCCCTTCTTTATTCGCACCCCGTTTTCCACCACATACCCTGCTGACCCTCGTTTCGGTATTGGTCCGCCACTCTTTTTCCCCAAAGACGAGAACGGGCTCCCCTTTTTCCCAGAATCCCCAACAAGCAACTTACCCATACCCGTGGCACCGCCAATGTCATTCGAACCCCTAGTATCTAACGACGCCCGCCTACCGGCAAGAGTTGCGACGACAACGTCTTTTGAAGCCCCTTCTCTCCTCCTTACCTGTACACGCGTGACCTCCCGATCTAATGGATTATCCGTAGTCTTGGGCCTGTTGTTCGTCTTTGTTGCTCTTGGGTTCTTTCACCCCCCAAAACGACCGACAACCGCCCACTTTCGGACTACGCGCCCTTTATGCCTTTTCTCCGCATGTGTCTCAGAATAAAAAAACACCCCAGTCTGTGTGATCGGGTGATCTCCCCGCAACCTTTGTCAATACAACAGGACGTTATTGCCTCCCCCTAACTAATTCAACAAACCTCCGCCCACTCGCCTCCCATACTCTGGCAACCGCAATGTTCTTTTACCATCTTTACCCCGAACTACGGCGAACAGAGCCCTCGGACCATTTTAACCGCCACCTTTCGTCGGTAACACACCCGCAGACACATATACCCTGTCGGATAATAGCCCCTGTCTTATGTTGAAGGCACCTATTCACGGGTGTCCTACGGCACGTGTTGACCGGGTTAACGCACATTGCTAGCGCAAGCTCCACTCAACTCACATGCCTCGGAGACACCAACCCCGCACACACCCCCCCCCCCCCCAACACACACACACAATCGGTTTCGGCCCTCATGAAAGGATAAAAGAAGGGGAATTCCTTGGGCTCCTTTACATGTGCCCCAAGTTCTTCCCTTTTCCATTACTATGCGGGGATCATTTTTGCCAAAAATGTGTTCCCAAGTATCGGAAAGTCGTAGCATCTTAGTAGAAAAATATGGGGAAAAGGTGGGGTTTTTAGGAATTCCAGACTAATCTCAGACTGGACCTTCTACTGCGTTTACCAAGACCAGACTATTTAGCGACGTGGTATACGTTTATCCTCGGCCTAAGGGCGGGGACTAATGTAGGTGTCTACAATTGTATAGATGGATGACAAGAATTTGCGAGGTGCCAAAACCAATCATGCAGAATCCTATTATCACCTAGAACATGTGGTAAAAAAAAAAACTGGGCGAAAACAAGACGGAGCTCGCGACAGTCCTCGGGAGGCAAAAAAACAAAGGTTATAATTCATAGTTTCCCATGGTAATGGGTGCAGTAGAAAAAATTGCAATAAAATTAATAGGGTGCTCGTACGATAACATTAGGAACTCAGAGCAAACTGATTAGGGTTAAAAAAGCCGTAAGAACATCCCGAAAGAGCGAAAAAGTTATTGTTTCCATCTTTTGAAATATCCCAGAAAGATGGATGACAACAACTTTTTGAAGTCCGAAACCGATTATGGGGAGTCAGGTTGGAACCCTGAACACAGGGTAAAAATTTAGGGCGAAAATAATACAGAGCCCATGACACTCCTTCGGAGGCTAAAACAAAGGTTAGTTCATAGTTTTCCGAGTTTTGAGGTCCCATAAAAAAATTGCAAAATTTTTTATAGGGTGCTTGTATTATAAAAATAGGAACTCGGAGTAGCTAAACGAGGGTGAAAAGGCCATAGTAATGTCCCTGGAGCAAAAAGGCATTTGTTCCCTTCTTTCGAAATATTTCTAAATAAAGGATGGCAAGTTTTTATTGACCGAAACCATTCATGGAGAGTTCTATGGTGACTCAGTACACGTGGTAAAAAAAAAGAAAGAAAAAGAAAAAACTGGGCGAAAGCAAGATGAAGCCCGGGCCAGCCTTGCGGAGGCAAAAAAAAATAAAAATAAAAAACAAAGGCTATAATTCACAATTTTCTGAAGTTTCGGGGTCGCGGAGAAAAAATTGTCAAAATTTTTAATAGATGCTCTTATGGAAGTAGAAACTCTAAGCAGCTAATTGGGGTTTTAAAGGTCCTAATAACATCCTAAGCTAAACGAAAAGCTATTGTTCCTTTCTTCCAAAATATCTAGGAAAGATGGATGACAACTAACAAGTTTTTATTAGCCGAAACTAAACTCGAGGTGACCCTAAACACGTGATATATACAACAAAAGGAAAACAAGAGGAAGCAAGGAACAACCATGCCGAGGCTAAAACAATGGCTATAATTCATAGTTTTTCGAGGTTTTGAGCTCCTGCATAGAAAATTGCCAAAAAAATTACGCGGTGGTTAAAATAGGAACTTTGAGCAACTAATTGGAGTTTAAAATGACATAAAGTGTCATGGAGAGCAACAAAACTATTGTTCCCTTCTTCTGAAATATCTCGAGAAGAGGGATGGCAACAAGTTATATTGGTCGAAATCGAATGTGGGGAGTCATGTGGTGACCCAGAATACGTGGTTAAAAATGGGGCGAAATCAATACAAAGTCTGGAATAGCTCTCTACTCTCTAGAGGGCAATAATTAACAAACGCTATAATTCACAGTATTCCAAGGTTTTAGGGTCTTGGAAAAAAATTGCCAAAAATAATACTGGATGCTCGTATGGTTATAATAGGAACCTAGTGAAACTAATCGGGGTTGAAGAGGCCATAAGAACGTCCTAGGAGAGTAAAAAAGCCATTTTCTCTTATTTCAAAATATCTTGGAAAGAGGGATAACAACAAGTTTTTAGAGGCCAAAACCAATCATATGGAGTCATGTTGTGACCCAGAAAATGTGGTAAAATAAAGGGAGAAAACAAGACGGAGACCGAAACAACCCTCCAAAGACAAAAAAATAAAAAAAAAATAAAAAAAGGTTGTAATTCACAGTTTTCTGAGGTTCCTAGGTCTAGAGAAAAAATTGTCAAAAACTTTACAAGGTTTCTATATGGTCAAAATAGGAACTCGGAAGAGCTAATCGGGGTTGAAAAGGCCATAAGAACGTCGCGAGAGAGTGAAAATGCAATTATTCCCTTTTTCCGAAATATCTCGGATAGAAGGATGGCAACAAGCTTTTTTAGTGGCCGAAAGTAATCGTGAGAAATCCTATGGTAACTCGAACCACGTGATAAAAGAAATAGGGCGAAAACAAGAAAGATCTCGGGATAATCCTCCAGTAATCTTGTGCCCTACTAGACACCTAAATCGGGCAAGCTGCTCAAACAATAGCCTGTTTTCAACTTTGTTTGCCTTTTCTAGGCTTCAATTTGTATAAATAGAATTTTGTTTTTAGGCTTTAGTACGTTTTATTTGACTTAATTTCATATAAGTTTCTTAAGGTTTTATGCTGTCAAATTGGTGTAAAAGTTACTTTTATTCAATTAATCAATCGATTCATAGGGTTTCTTTCAATTCTTTCTTTAGTTTGTGTTCTTATTTCTTAGATACAATATATTAATTTCAATCATATTTTCACTTGAACTAATTGTTGCTGGGTTTTTTTGTTTCCCAATCATGAGCGAGTAGTTTATGTTTTAGGGCATAGGAGATCCATGAACCATCTCAATAAATTGTTAGTTAGCTTAATTTGTGTAGTACTCTAAATTCTTACTGTCAATTTATTATGCTTCCAATTAAATACTGGTCAGGTTTGATTGTTATATTCTTGATTTTGATGTCGAGTGGTAAGAAACCAACAATCAATCACAAAGATAATAGTTGAATTCTAGGCGAACGAGAGCCCCTAGATGGAGTCTAGCTTAGATTTGAGAGAACTAGTGAGTCCTAATTTTGAATTATGTTAATCGATTGTCATTCAGTTTTGTAGTCAGTTCATTGACAATCGTCGTCCTAGGCTTAGTTTAATTTGGTCAAAACATGTTTATTTTTGTTCATTTTTGTAATTTTAGTGTCATAGTCAATTCAAAATCACCATGGTATTTATAGTAGTTCAACTTTATAGTGTCAATAGAATTACGTGTTTCCATGTGGATTTGATTTCTACTTCCCTAATTATATAATTAGAGTCACAAGGTTTATTGATTTTTGATAGATTGGCGGCAACCTCATCATGTCCAAGTTTCCAAATTGTCAAATTTCTAGGTCCTAGAAGTTTAATTTCCACGCCTTTTTTTTTTCAAACTGAGGAATGTGGCCTGGTATTTCTGTTTCAACACTTAGGGTATGTTTACTTCAGCTGAAAACAGTTGAACTGAACTGATTGGAGCTTAACTGAATTGAATTGAACTAATTGGAGCTGAACTAAACTGAAAGTTTTTATTATGGATTAATGAATTTTAATTATGAATTATTGATTTTAAACTATTGATTTTTAACTACAGATTATTAATGATTTTAACTATGGAATAATGACATAGTAATAATTTTGATATTAATCTACTAATAACTTATAAACAAAAAAAAAAACGTTATTGGTATAATAATATTTTTGTAAACAATAATAATAATAATATGAACAAATAATAATAGGAACAAATTAATTAGCAAAATAAAAGAAGAGTTGAGTTGAACTGAACTGAACGGAGTTGAACCGAACTGAATTAAGCTGAACCGAACCGATTCTAAGGTGAAATAAACAGGCCCTTAGTAATGACTTGGGTTCATCATATAAAGTTTTTAATTTGTAATAGGACTCTCCACAAAACGTGGATTATAGCTTATGTTTTTGGCTTTCGAAATCTAAGCTCATAAATGTGGATCATAGTCACTGAGTTTTTTCCTTTTTTTTTTTTTCACCCAAGTGAACCTCCTCTTTTTGTGATAATTCATAAGGATGCTTTTGCTTAACTTTCATATAGATTTTCTTTCCTCGTTAAAAGAAAAACATTTTGAAAAGTTTTAGGATTATATAATCATGCATGGGTTCCATAAAGAAAGAAAAAGTGAATCTAACTCCCAACAAACATTACTTGTTTAGTTCCTTCATTGCATATAGGCAACTATATAACCTATATATTGGTATTTGGTACTCCCATTTCTAATCATCATCACGGGTGAAAACCAAAAAATAAAGTAGTGCATTAATAATAATTAGTGGACATTTTAAGGTTTCACATGGCTATCTATATCCTAATACTTTTGCTTAATTACCTACTCACTAAGATAAATATTTTATTATATACACAAAAATAATATACTTCTTAAAATTAAATTATGCCGGCTATATAATATAATTGTGTCTTATGACAAGCAAACTGCAGCCCAATAATATGGATGTTGTGATTCTTAGCTTCTTACAACGTGTGGATTCCTTATCTGTTCAATGGATTTGGAGACACCTTATCTGTCTAAATTCTTTACAACAAAAAATATATAAAGAAGTGAAGTTGTGATGATGAAACAAATTTTAATTTCATAGTTTCTTTGTTGATTAGCACCTTTACTTTTCATTTCATTTCTTTTCTAGATGATTTTAGATTAGAAAAATTTTAGTTTAGATATTAAAAAATAAGTTAAATTGAGCGTAAACTAAGTAAGATCAGATGAGAAAAAAAAAAGTTTAGATAAGTTCAATAATTAGCGAGAAAAATAAGTTTACATATGTTCTAATAAGCTTTATGATAAGTTCAGATAAGAAAAAGCAAGTTAAATCTAACATATCAATAAATTAATTTGAAATTTTTATAAAAACAACCAAATAATTGGTCGGCCTACCCATTTTTGTCTTAATTTTCGCTAAATTATTTGTAATCCGAAATTTTAACTACAACTGCTTATAAATGATGCAGCCCTATTTGATTGTCGAATGTTTTGGTCTTGTATTAGTTTTGAACCCAAAAGAAATGCCAAGGGAGACCGTTTCCATTGTCGTCTTGTTGATAGTATAGTCTTATTTCCATTCACAAGTCAATTTTTCCGTAAATCATGGCACACAAGATATTGTACAAATAATATATGTTTCATTCATTATTCTCTTATAATATTTTTTTTTTTTAGTGTATGATTTTCTTGAGGTGCAAAATGAAATTTAAATCTTTTGGTGATAATAAAATAGAACTGACTCCTTCTATTCACATGTTCATACCATATAGCCATGAATGGGTTATAGTGGTAGCCATGGCTTGATTGGCTTCATAGGGCCTTGTAATTTGTATGAAGTAATCGTTTGTAAAAGACACATACATTGTACGTGGTTTATTTAAATTGAATGAAAAAAAAAAATGATGGGACAAGTACATAAACGATTTTTTATGAGCTTAGAGATATAAGTTTGTTGAAAACCTAGGAAGTAGGAACTCAAAGGTCGACATGATAGAATGTTACTTTACAGTTAATCACTTCTTTATAGTTTCTCATACTATAGACTTTTATAAAGTTCTATATATTTATTACAAAAGTATCATTTTATTTGATAAACTAGGCATTATAAAATCATCTTAAGCGTTTCAAAGCCCACTCCAAAAATTGGACAAAACACCACAAAACCATGTAAAACCATAATCTCAATCATCTCTTTTGATATTAAAACTACCAATTGAATGAGCTAATGTTCACACGATGACTAAATCTAGGAGAAAAGTTTTTATAGACCAACAATGATATTATGTGTTATGACAAGTGACAATCTAGAATCATAGTCAAAGAAATTCTATTTGGAGTAAAAAAAAAAAATTAAAACAAAAAAAAAAAGCTTAGAAGAAGCTTACAAAGTCAATGGGAAACGGTCTTCATAATTGTGCAGCAGAATTCTTATGAAATGGTCGTCCATAATTTTCAAAAGATATAAGAAAAGAAAGTTGACCGTATCAAATTAAATTATAATATCAGCCATATTTGACAATAATTGGACAGGCATGTAGTTAGATTTTTCAGAGAAACTTCAAACTTGGACAATAATTTACTACTAATATAATGTCATTGTAATTTGAGGTGGTCGTGGCAATTGTACATGTCAATGAATTGAGTAAATAATTGGGCAGGCATATTTATAGTTAGATTTTCCATATCTGGTATTGTACTCCATATATACTAATTTTATACTATTTCGGATATTACTACACTATAAAAGTATAAACGTGTAAGTGGTCGTTTATTGAACCTACGTAGGTTATTTTGTGCAATGTTAAAACATGTTTGACAAATTATAGTTGTAGATTTTTTCAACCAAAAGAATCTCAATTTCTGAACCAAGGTTAAAATAGACTACTACGCAGTTGTTTTAGTTTGTTAGTACGTAGAATGGGAGAAGAGAATCAACAAATTCATATACTCCCTCATTCCATCTCTAATTCTTTGCACAATATATGAGAACTTTTGTCCTCATTCCATCACTCGTAAAGTAGAAATAAAACATTATATAAATAAGAAAACAGAATAAAGAATTAAGGGTAACCTAAAAATAAAAACATACAAAGATAAATACTACCTTTTTTTTTTTGTTTACATGCTATACATTTTCTTTTTGGATTGTAGTCTCCACACAAACATTTGTAATTTTACCCTTACTTTTGTCATTTTCTTACGATTTTTATCTTTTAGCTTTATTTTTGTTCATCTTCTTTTTCAATACCCTGCTTGTTCTTTCAATCATTTTATAAAGTTATGGTTTTCATATATTTATTGTCTTACATATATATCCGATACAATAGGCTATGTAGCAGGTAAATAAAAACCGAGGGAGTATATATGCATAAAGTATATTTAACGCTTCATATACTATAGACTTATAGAGCAAAAGTGGAGTACAGCAACAACAAAAGGAGTAAAACTAAATTGTCTCTACACAAATTAGTGGGTTTTCCTTGACAGAAAGAAAAGGACATCCATGTTAGTTGGCTAAAATAATCCGTCCCCAATTGTTGGCAAAAAAGAAAATGCTTCTTGTGAGTTGTTAGTTGGCTTAAATTAAGCCATAAAAAAGCTTCTCTTTTTTTTTTATTAAAAATAAATTTCCTTAATTATATAATTAGTCTTTATAATTGGCGAGTATTGGCTTGTTGATGAGAAACCTAGCTATAATGATCCCCCTTTTTTGAGCAAGGTGCAATTTTTAGGGCCTCAATGTGCACTCCACAGCACTATCCTTGAGTTTTGAACCATTAATTGGCTCTAATCAATCATTAAAACTGCACTAAAAAAAGCTTGTTTTCAGTCAGCTTTTCACCTGAACTATGATTTACTACTTCATCTAACTATCTATAGATTTGCCACAGTGCCCCGAGCGACACCACACCAGATGAACAACCCACGTCTGAAACACATTAATATGTAGCGGAATACTGAAATCCACCTTAGCAAGAAAACGATGTATATTCCGATTGAACTTCGTATATAAAAAGAAAGTAATCTAGTGATCTCCGAATTTCAAATTTAAGAACAAATATCTAAAGATCGATAGATAGATATGTAACAACAATTTCAGATCATGAATTTCCTTTCATTCACTGTCAAAGTTTAACAGGATTTTATACAAATCACATTATACTGTATAGTTTTGCACTATATGAGAGGTCTTGCTTTCCACACAATATGATTAGGGGTTGCAAGTATCCTTCTAATAACACTAATCAGATTTTTTTTTTTTTTTACTTGTTCTTAATTTATGTATGTATCACATACATTACCTTCATTTGTTTTTTTTTTTGGACACAATCAAACTTCCCTACTGTACAACAAAAATCTCACAAGAACAAAAATGTATCAAAAATAAACAGAAGTGGTAAATCCATCTTTACCATTTAAGTAGAGCTTAGTAGCAACAAATAGGGCATCTAATGAGGCCATTTTCGTTGCAATCAGGACATCGTTGGAATCCAAACTCGTCTTCTTCAGATTCCTCATCATCCTCTTCTAATTCGCATTCATAGTAGATTTTACAACTACCCGAGCATGTTTCACAAGGAATGAACCTAATATCGCCACAAGCTTCACAAACATCCACAAGATTGCCACCATCATCATCCATCCTTTGACAACGTTGCACAACTTTCTCTAGCTTTCCATCTTCATGTAATTTCCGAATCTCCTCTATACCACCAATGTACCTTTCTCCGATGAATACCTTAGGCAAACCCCCCTTAAACCCGTCACCTAACAAGTCCTTTAGTTCTTGTTTGAACCCCGAGTGCATTGATACATCCCTCTCATCCACTCGAACACCCAACCCTTTTAAGACTAGCCTAACATAACAACAATTTTCATATGTTGTTCTTACTCCTCTTAAGCTGGTGAAATACAAAATCACCCTCTCCTTTATAGGAGCATCAACATTTTCTTCCTCAATCGATTGAGTATCCCCAGTATCATCCTTTTCCTCCGCAATCATCCTCTCCACAAAACCATTGACATGAACATAATCACTATCCGCGACAAACCCATTACTCAACTTCTTTTCTTCACCACTCAATAACTTATCATTATTCACCCCAGTATCACCCTTGATCACTTCATCTTGAGGCTTAAGGTGAAAAGGATTTGTAGGAGACAACTCTTCAAGCGCCTTCCTAAAGGCCGAAATTACTTCAGGATCAAATTCAGATACTAAAGCTTTAGAAATCAAATTTCTTTTATCACCTAATACACGAACATCATCATCATCACCATCTTTCTCATGACAATCAAACCAAGCCTTATTGTTCTTGAGAGATTCTACACAACCCCCATGTAACCCTCCTGGCCTCGGAGAATCAACAAGAGGCAGTATAGAATCAGCCGAAACATGGAAAGAAAAGCTCCTCTGATGATTCTCCCCTTTTAACCTAAGAGGACTAGTATTATTATTATTATCCTCAAGACCTTCCATCAAATCTTTTACATAGATGGTCTCAGGCTCTCCAGGAGGCGTTCGAATCGGAGTTTTTGGAGCTACCCTAGTAATCTTCTCATCAATCATTTTAGACCATGCTTTAGCTTGAATCATACCCATTGAAAAATCCTTGTTTTTCTCATTAACACAAACTTCATTATTATTCTCCTTATTATCATAAATTGTATTCACATTTCGTTCAAATTCATCCCACTTATTCGCAGCGAAGCTGAGATCAATCTGAGGTGAATCAAGCATGATTGACCCAAGAGTAGTAGAGGTAAGTGCTACCATGTGATAACTATCACCCTGTTTCTCTGGTGGATGATGGACATTCATTGAAAAGCTTCTTCGCGCCATTGGCGAATATGCTAATGCTTTGCAATGCTTACATTTTGACTGCTTTGAACTAGCACAACCCATATCAAAATTTTGACAAACCCCAGAAAATTTCAAAACTTTGAATGATCAAATAAAATTAAAAATATCCCCAGTAAGTTAAGGAGAAAAAACAGGGGATTGTGAGTAAACAGGGGATTAAGAGAAACAGAGGATTTTTTTTGTTATTGAGATTGAGGAACAAATAAGAATACAAACATTCCCTAGATTTAGGGATTGCTTAAAACCCTTGTAATTAAAAAATCAGCAAATTAAACAAAAAGAATTAAATAAATAAATAGAAAAATTGAGATCAATTATAGTGAGAATTATTTTGAAATTTGAGCAACAGGGTATTTTGAGGAAATTGATGATGATTGCAACTTGTAATTTAGCTTCTTAAAAGAAGAGTAAAATTAAAATATGATGATGAATGATTTGTGAATTACATCAACAACAACAACAACAAAAAAATTGAATAAAATTTGAAATGATAAAAGAGTAACAGCTAAAACTTAATAACAACTATACAATTGAAGATGAAATTTGTTTGAGAGAATTAAACTTAAGATTCAGATCTAATTAATTTTGGATTAATTATACAAATGGAGTTTAAGTTACCTAAATTGTAGAACGTACACGTTTTTAATTTGACTTAAAATTGGGTAGAAAATTAAATGAGGAAAGTTTGATGATAAAATTAGGATAATCACAAAAAGAGAAAATTTTCAATTTTCAGGAGTTTCAATGAATTTGCTCTGAAAATTCAGAGAAAGAGAACAAGAAGTAGTGAATAGGTGGTTGGTGTTGAAAAAGTATGAAAATCTCTAAGAAAGTTTTAGAGTAGGAGGTTGAAGAGGTTTATATATACTATGGTTTTACTATCCAAATTTACATTTTTTTTTTTAAGATGATGATAGTCCGTAGTGGCTCCACCACTATCTCATATCCGATTTTAAATAAGTATCACGCATAAAGTAATTATCCTTATATTACGTATATTGTTGAAATTATAATTCTTAAATGTTCTTATTTTAAGTTATTTTCCTTATATATTGTGAAAACTATTGTTCTTAAATGCTCATATTAAAAATTTTCCTTTACAAGAGACCAAAAGCTTAAACAAGATGATTTTGTTTGTTTAATTATATCATAATTCTAAACAAGTACGATTGTAAGTAAAACAAAGTGAATATGTCATAACTGATATCTTTAATTGATGTCTTAAATAGAATAAGTTGTTTATGTGAACATGTCATAACTCATAACTCATAACTGTTCTTTTATCACGTTAATAGTTAGATCAAGATAAATATGGAACTATTGAAGTTTATAAAAGATACGAATACATGATTCTAATAAACTATAAATGGAACAAAAAATACTCCGTAACATTGCATTTCATTTATATGATCTAATCTACTCTATCTACTTAGTGCATGTCAATTGTCAACCAAGCAACTTAATGAACTAATGTGGTGGAGAACCATTGTGGTTGCTCACTCAATAGAACAGTACAGTGGGAGACGCTAAACGGTATAAGCGGCAGTTATTGCTTGAAAGGCTCCACCACACTTAAACACTACATTCTTTATTTTTTGGACACGGTATTTGTCTTCAAGATATGTGAGGACTGAGGAGGTTTTAAGCTAGAAGAGGATTTAAGCTAGAAGAGATTTCAAGCTCTAATCTAGTTCTCATTTCGCGAAAGGTTAAAATCAATGATACCCATAGTATTTGAATTTGGGGGGTATCAAGTTAATATTTGTTAGAAACATGTTATGTTTATATGGTGACATTTTTGTAATTTTTGATGTAGTGTAAGGGTAGTATTTTTAGGGGTATATAACAAGTATTTGAAACTTGTGGAAACAAAAGACGAAAATACCCCCAATATTTTTTTTTTAATTCTGTTTCTAACAAATATTAAGCAACAATTCCACATTTGAAAATATTTTAAACTTATAGGCTTGTTTTTAAAAATAAATATTCTATGTTATTTACAGGGATAACTTAGTTGGTTTGAGTTTCTCTCCCAAATCGAGGAGGTTTTGAGATCGATTCTCATCACAATAAAAATCTATTTAGAATTGTTTTATATGCACAAAACTTTTGGTAGTTATTATTTGTAACTTTAGCTTTGATCCAACATTGATAGTTTGTATAATTGTATTAGGGAATAGTTGTTAGTTATTATTTCGTATGAAGTAATTAATTAGGTGCTAGTCCATAATCACTAGACATTTTATTTATCAAAGTTAAATAACATAGTTGATTTAATTAAAGTCTTGAGAAGTAGTTCTATTTTTATATACTTATATTTACTTCACTTTGATCAATCAATTCACCAACTTTAACCGACTAATGAGATTAAGTACTAGGAAGCCACAAGGGCATGTGAAGAGAATTAATTCCAGTAGCTCCTAAAATCGAAAGGAAAGACATGCTCATGATGTTTCGTACACCAATCTTTCAAATAATAACCCTAGGCTCTGTTCCGACGACCACTTCATGCTTTGATATATTTACTACTCCGTGCATTATGTATTGGATTGTATCATGGTATGTTTAAAAAAAAATACTGTAATAAACTTGTCATGCATGCCTTTCAGGTACACTTTACCTATAATGAAAATATATGCAGAAATAGTTTATGGTTCAACCCTAGATGCCGGAACTTTAGGAAATATTGACCTATCAAACGTGGCTGCTTGTAAAGCTAGTGGTTAGACCAAAAAAAATTTGAAAATGACGTGCTTCCATCTCTATTCAATTCGCCGAATATCAGGTGCAAAAGCTAGCCTATTTTAATTAAATTTAATATAATGTTGGTCTAAAAGCTTAGGCTTAAACAAATCAAAAATGCATGCTTAATTAATTAAGTTAATACATTATACATACAAGTAGTTGATTGGCCAAAACAACTAAGAGTGTACTGTAAAGAAAAGCGAGGGTTTTATACAAGTAGTTATCTTGGGTGGTATTTTTGTCTGCTCAATGTTTTATTGTTAAATTCCCAAGTTTTTGGCATTCCACTGACTACTGCTTACGTTACTTCTCAATCATTATTTCTACTACCTCTGTTTCCGATTAATTGCAACAATTGAATATTTTATATCTCACAAATAATACACAATTGTTGAAACTAATAGGAAACGGAGGTAGTATATTCATTCCTTGATTTTATCTAAAGTTGTTTTGTTTATTTACAATGTGTATTATGGAGTTGTTTATTGGATTAAAGATGATATTCTTGAGTCGAGGGCAACTTATTAGCTACACACGGGTTTAGCAAGAGCTACTTGATTTTATCTAATAAGGTGAGTTTAGATTGCAATGTGTATTTGTTTAATTTACTTAAGATGCGTGGAACTCTCAAGTCGAGGAGCAATGTATTAGCTACTTACACCAGTATAACGTGTCTAGCTAAGTACAACTTGATCCCCCGAGATGTCATATTCCGTACTTTTCTTAAAAATAATAAATGATCAAGCTTTTGCGTGTGTAAAAGGAAAGTCAAGAGTTCAATTCTTATTTACCCTTTTTTTCAAAAAGAAAATTGAGAAGTTCTAATACCGAGCTGTTCGAGTACTAGATATCAAGAGGTTTATGTCGCATCCACACTTTAAACCCAAATGATCCTCATTTTATTCCTCGTTTCCATCACAATTGGGCCATGTTAATTATTTTTTAGCTTATTTCCAATTAATTTTACTTCAGTTTGATATAATATATTTTAGGTAATTTCTGTTTGCAATTTTACATTTTATATAATATTCAATTCATTTTAGCTCAACTCGACACAAAAGAAAAGTAGGATCCATGCATAGGGCCGAATATTTTGCTGTAAAGTCTTTCATCTTTCATAGAAGTCAAAACAAGAAGAAAGTAGAAGGTCAAGATCAATAAAAGAATAACAACCAGTTAAATGCATGCATACAAGTGGAATTAAATCGGTTCTTGTTTTTGTGACGTGCATTCTAAGTTTGATGTTTCTTCCTTGTTTAGTGACTAGTATACGTGCAACGAGCACCCTAACTTCACGGTGAAAAACTGAAAATCATCATATTGGCCTTCACAAAAAAAGAAATTATTATATATAGACCCAATAATTGGCCAATTCTAGGAAGTAGAAACAAGTTAATCATAATTTTGAATCCACTATCACTTTAATTAATTCTCACATCTTAACTAATTATTTGTTCTCCATGATTTTAATGAAACCATCAAATAAATACGGACTTTCCTTGATTGGAAATGATATGATTTATCTTAGAATGAATGGATTACTTAACATAATATATAACCTGAAATCAATTTACCATAAAATGAAAAGTTAATGCATGGATCTAATTCCATGAAAGACCAATTGAGGTGTATTTGCTATAGTGTAATAGTGTTGTTTTTTATGATCCATAATTGATGAGTATCTTTGTTGTACGTTTTGGTGACTAATTTGTCTTGTGAGTCGTCTTACAATATTTTGTATCATTACACATGGCTTTATAGGTTAACCAACTAACTTTCCTTTGACTTCTATAAAATTTCATAATCCTAATGGTCTGTTTACTTCAGCTGAACTAATTGGAACTGAACTGAAAGCTTTTTATGAAGGATTAATGAGTAGCAAAATAAGAGAAGAGTTAAACTGATTTGAACTGATTTTAAAGTGAAGTAAAAGTCCCTAACACACATTTAGACTCAAATGATAATTAAATTTGAGAGATATTTTTATGTGCATTTATTTTTATAATAAATCTGCATGTATATTGTGTAATGAATTGAATATCTACTTTTTAGTTGAACTAAATTAAAATAATATGTGATTCTTTCACAAAGAATGTGCAATTTTGTTTATTACACAACGCAAAACAATTTCCTTCGGATTTTACGAACCATGATCACCAAACGAACTTAAGCTGTTATGCATAGCACCGACAACCCCACTAACCTCCTCTCCAAACTGCTTTTAAATAAAAAAATATTAGTACAAACAATAACTAATAAATTGAGTTACTATCAAAACAAAACCTGTACTTTGATGTACTTACTTCTTAACCTTGTTTTTATCCCTTTATTTTTCTGACTTGAGTTCATCTTTTGAATGTTAGTTTTGTTAATATGAACTTATTTTTACTTATTATGAAACAAAATTATTATTTTTTAACTAAATATGACTTATGTTTATTAAAAATAAATCAAATTAAAAGAGAGAAGAACAGAGTCTTAATCCTACAAGATTCTGAAAGCCTTCCAATTTAATCATCTTACTAACAATAAATGATCAAACCACCAAGTTATTGTAACTTTCAATTTTAGGAGTTTACTTTATTTTGGGGCTAGGGAGCTATAAGAGTAAATGATGAGAATCAACTTCAAGATCCACTAAAATATGAAAAAGTATCCTAGCCAAATGAGTTATCTCTTACTCTCAATTATGAGACTCAGCTTCTATATGCATGCCTTTTATATACCAATTTTTTTTAATAATAAATAAATAAATTACTAAATTTTTTCACATTTTATTAAATTAATAACCAAACTAACAAGTGAAATGACAAGATTTTTTTTTTCGTGTTTAGAGAGTCGTTCGCAAGAGCAGGTGATGGAACGATCATAAGATCCCCTAAATTGGTTAAAAAAGCTCTTAACCAAGTTATCCCTCACTATAAGATATTTTAGCTTATCCAAAACATTGTTCAACAAAATAATTGCGAAAAGGATTGACAAGAGAGTACATGCCAAAAAATATAAATACAAACTAAATGCCATCATTTTCGAAATCAAACATTGATTAGAAAGGTGAAAAACAATGAAGTCGTGATGTCTCAACCATAAACTAATAGTACTACTTAATAACATTGGAATGGCACCCTACCTATATGCATATTGCCGCAATGTCCTCCGGAATTACCAGAAACTTCAAGAAAGACTAGCCCAAAAAACCGTTAAGCCTTAAAGTGCAGAAATAGAGCCATATAAAGAGGAAAGCCCGCAGCCGAAATGACCCAAGCTATCTGCGAAGCAATTGTACAATAACAAAATCTTAGTCCCAAAATAATTTGAGGTTTAGAAAGCAACTTTATAGACATATTGGCAAGCAATTGTACAATAACAAAATCTTAGTCCCAAAATAATTTAAGGTCTAGAAAACAACTTTATAGACATATTGGCTTGGAAATCACATATTTCCTCATATATGACCTCTACTTGATGGCTAATCATTACTCAAGTTTTCGCAGTCAAATATGATTGCTAATCATTGCACATACTCCTAACAATTTTTTGACCTGAGTCTTCTGTGAACCTTCCTTAGTTGCAGCTTGCAACTGTAATCATATATGGCAATATCCACATACAGACATAAGATACAAACGCACTAATGTATGTCCAAATGCTACAACCATAGCATCACATAAACTTGAAATAAAATTTTGCTCAATATTAAGTTAGAAATGGCAAAACAAGCTGATCAGCTCTTTGAGCCCAGTCTTTTAATTCGGCCGTTTGATAGGACGACTGATGTGGATGATCTAATGGTATGGTTAACAGGTGATCAGGTTTTGCAGTTGGTACAACTGCACTAGTAGGGATCAAGCCATAGAGTACATAAACAATGTTGTAAAAAAACATCCTCATTACAGGGTAATATGTTTAAACAACAAGGCAATTGGTGCAATTTCTATTGAATTTGACCATGGAAATGACAAGAGTAGGGCGGAATTGGGTTATGTCTTGGGATCCAAGTATTGGGGCTGAGGAATTGCTACATGGGCTATGAAGGCGATGTTGTCTACTATTTTTGAGGAGCGGCCTACATTGGTGAGGCTTGAGGCTCTGGTGGATGTGGATAATAAGGGGTCACAAAAGGTGTTGGAGAAAGTTGGGTTCTTCACAGAGGGTGTTTTGAGAAAGTGTTGCATTCTCAAAGGGAAGATTCAAGACATGGTCATCTTTAGTTTTCTTTCTACTGATGTCGTTTCCTAAAAATATATTTCGTCCCTGACTTATTTCGCTTTGTAGCCCAGCTTTTAGAAAAACTCTCTGCTCCAGGATTACTCTGTACTTCGATAATAGCAGACGAATTTCATGAAGCTAAGCGGGTAGTGATACTTATCTACTTTCTTTGATTTTGTTTTTGCAGCTTAATTGATAGCCAAATAAATTGCCTCTTCTGCACATTTATTCCTGCTGTTCAAAAATCTATTGTACAAGTTACCAGCAATATGTCTTATTGATCATAGTAAGGAAACGCCGTAATTCACAGTGCAAGTAAAAAAGGAAAGCCTGCAAAACAAAATAATCCAAGCTTTCTGTGAAACAACTGTATGGTTTGGAAATCACATATGTATACAACATATGATCTCTTATGTCTTATTGATCAATAGAGTACACACAGTCACAACAAACACTAGCATTAATACCAAATCTTACGCTACATATACAGCATTCCGAAGAAATTGCAAGGAGTCCGGATACTTCTTCACAAGAAAACAACGAACACCTGCAAGTCATTTCTACAAGATGAGTTAATATATTGTGAGGTCAATTGCACTCAAACTCCATGACATGACTACTACCAAAAATATGCTTAGAAGCTAGTTATTTGACATATTAGGGATAAAGATACTCAACCCGGTGCTCCTGTAAGAGGCTTAGCAGATAAATAATTAGGAAAAAGCAAACACATGAATTACATTTCAAGAAAAATGCTAATACAAATGTCAGGAAACCACACTTAGGATAGGAGAAGACATCCAGGTTGATACAATAGCATGAGATAATCATCTGAACTAACAGACAGCAAACTGGATATCTACCAAAAAACAGGAAGACAAATAAGAAGCATACATATATAAAAATCAGAAGCCAAGTTAGGGGGTGATTCCTAAAATGTCTTGAGCATAGATAGATAAGCTCGAAATATGCTAGGATGACGTGGTGGTGGGTCTTGTTTTCAGGTAAACTTTGCACCTTGCTATCAAACACATTTATCCAAGAGGGGGGTCCAAGAGAAGCAACATCATTAATACCTTAAAACGTTAATCATGTGCAGACTCAAGCTTCCCTTGTGTTCTTCTCAACTCTTTTTTATTAGTTGAAAACTCCGCTCTAATCATCAATATAAGAAGTAACACAGTTCTGATGGCCCAGCTTACTAGCTGATGTAAAATCCACAATATCACGGACTTGCAAAGGATTAAAAAGAACATTCAATTCTCTCATCTCATTATCTACTCATCTAGACCTCGTGTCAAAGTAGGACCAATCAAAACAGTATAAAACTAACAAAAAAAGCCAGTGGGGAACTTTAACCAAGTGATCATGGTCTTTTTATTGCATACATCTGTCAACCTCAATGAATGGGGATTCCTACGTCATATGGTCAAGGTGCGTTGGTGGAGTCATATAGCTTCAAAGGGAATTATTGGAAACATGAATGGTATAGATATGAGTGTTATGTTGTACCATCATTTAACCAAAGGTAACCATAACACCGGTCCTCAAGCTGATCTCCACACTAAACACATATACACCTCAAATATGTCTCTATAAACCTCTATTGGCCACCACTATTTGTCCATTAATCTCTGAATGATAAATTGATGACAACACAAACTCAAGAACTCAATACCATGTAAGAAAAAAATATCTATACCATAAATAACTTTGGAACACAAAGTTCCCTATCACTAACAATACTTGATGGCATTTGTTGGGTGTACAAGAAGGCCAAGCCTAGAACGAAAAGAAAACAACATAAGAAATAAAGCATGGCATAATATCTACTACCTCCATATTAAACCTATCACTAAGTTTCAACAACGTTCACTAAGCATAAGAAATTTTTAATTTAATATAGTAATAGAAGGGTAAAATGAACATAACTATTAAATCCACCACTACATGTATCACTGGAAATAGAGATAAAAGACTAGGTGTAACAACTATATCACATTGAGATTTGAGTCTTGACAATATTTGCGAACAAGCCATCACACAGTTTTAATTAAACCCCTTTCAAGTTCCAACAAAGCAGTTGCTTTAATCTCTTCAAAGTCAAAAACCTCTCCCAAATGTCCACTCCCAAGAAAAAAAAATTATCAGTGTATAAACTTATTTCTCAAAATTGAATCAAGTCCACCACAATTTCTCCTTCCATTCTTATCAATTTGCCTTGCAACTTAAAAGCAAAATGTGGTGATAGTTGTTGTAACCGAGTCAGAATAGATAATAACTTCTACCAAAGGAAGTCAAATATAGCATCTCTGATTCTCTCAACCTTGACTCTAGTTACATGTACATTTTCTTGTCCAATCTTGTACGGAATTTTATAATCAAATCCTATCAGTTTAGACCACCAAAAACTGTTGGAAAGGAGGTAGATATTGCACCCATCTCTATACAGCAAACACAATGGCTAAAGCTTTTACCAATTAAGCTTAAAGTTTTACTGATACAAGTCAATGAATATCAGGCTTGCATTCATATTACAATTTAGAAAGATAAGTGTCCACAACAAACAACTAAGAAAATAATAAAAACATCAAATATATTTTTTTAAGTAACAAAAGCTGTATGACATCATGCAACACCCAAGAAGTTTCTTAGCCCCATACAAAAGTTAGAATTGACCAACTTAATCCAAGAAGTATATCTCAACATGAAGCATCTAATCAAAAGGAAATTTTCAATCCTATATCTTGTTTAGGCAAAAATTGGCTCTCCCTAATTTCCAAACAATGCAAGCTGTAATATGCAAGAAATTTGAAAGAACCCACATTTTGATGAATATTAACCAGTCTCATGACCAATAAGATTGCCCTAATAGATCAAAATGACTCTTTCTTCGCACTCTCAACAGTTATGCCTCATTAATGTTAATGATGACACAAATGAGAAATTTACAAACAAGCATTCTCATTTGCTACTTATTTGGATATTTCACTTTCCCATAGTTTCCTACTTTCAGTTTCAACTTTCTGCTTCCTTTATCCGTGCAATATGGATCATTAACCTAGATTTGCTAACCTAAACATTCCTGGCCAGAAAGGCAACACAATCTGCCATTTTTCTGCTAATAATAACTCTGCTATGTTGCCAAAAAAATACCAAGTACATGTTTTCCGCTTTTCCATATACTACTAGTCTACTACAATAAAATGCTGGGAGTTATATTTAGTTGAGCTTCATAAGGTCCCAAAGAGCACACTGTAGGCATTCTTCATTCCAAACAGGATAATTTTAATTCATGTATCTAGACTCTAGAGGTGACACTTTTCAACAGGTAGGTTGTCTTAGACTGCATGTCCACTTGTCAACATTAGTGTTGCCAAGAAAGGCAAAGAACCGCAGCCCAAAGGTAAATTATGGACACCAGTCCTACAGGCCACATATTGATGTAGACTTTAAGCGAGAGACTAGACAGTTTAATAAATATAGCTCTACTTGCCACTGATACATCAGCAAATGAAAAAAGAGGGTTGTAGAGGAGCTGACTTTAACCCGTAAATGCTGCATCATGATAACCAATGATTGTATCAAGATATAGCTTGGCATGAAGAGGAAGCATACACTACTGGAAACAGTTTTGCACGTAGAAAAGTGATTCAACATCTCTAACTAGAGCAACGGAAAAAGGTGTTTTCTGTGCCAGGACCAACTATCTCTCCCTAGTACTTCTCAAATCTCTATGAAAGAATTCACTGATCTTGAAGCATCAGCACAGGATTTTTCCAGTGGTAACTCTGCATGAGAAACTTACTACTGTGTTAGATGAGGATTACAACAAGAATAGATCTGGCTTCTAGATATGTAAGAGGTTTATCAGATATTGAAATGGTTAGTTAGACGCAAGATTCTCGCTTCTAGGGTAGAAAAAAAGTGACACTAGTAAAGTGAACCAAAAAAAGATTTGGTTCCTCTGACTCCTCAAAGGATAAAGCTATTCCTTATCAAATCTAAATCTAGACTTAGTAGCCAACTTCAATTATCAGATTATAGTCCTTTGTCCACAAGCTTAGAGTTTAAATGGAAAATTTACATTTACTAATAAATGAACAAGGTTATATTTCCCATCTTGCCTATGAAAGCGAGTATTGTTGTCTAAACATTGTAAAGTGTAGAGTCAATGCTCAAAACACAATAAACTCACCAATTAATCAAATTTGCTAAGTTATCTAAGAGTAGTGATAGCTCGTCTCAAAAGAACTTGATAAAATGACTAAATCCATCTCTGATTCTATTATGACATAATCTCTAGATGAAGCTTAATATGTCTGCTCCTACTACGTGATATAGAGGTAATGCATCGCTGTAACAGCACCCGAACCGTAAAGCCAAACTGGCCACCAGCACAACACTAAATATCTACAGGCAAACGTGTTTTACACAACTATTACAGTATACCAACAGAATATACACAAGCAAGATATGCAACGGGCAATTTCAAAAACTTGTAGTCATATGTAAATGTATGTTCTTGTGCCGAATACATGCCCTTGCTACATATCTTATGACAGTTAATCAAGAATCACTCAAAACGCACAGCATGCATTACAATGCAAAGCATACGAAACATCAAAGCTACTAATTAAGAGCAAACTCAATCACTAATTAAAACAACTCAATCAAGTGATCAACTTACCCCAAATCAACGGAAACAATCAGTATCAGCTCCAACAAACCAACTCAAAGGCGGCCAATAAAACCTAGCAAAACCCTCACTATCAACCACAAAACAGCTATCACCAGTTTTCACGTCGAAAACAACAGAGTATCCCCCAATTCCACTCTCATTTATCACTAACATCCCATTCTTATTCGCCGTAGCATAGATTTTTCCATTATAACAAATTATGTCATCAAAATACCGGACTCCACTAGTAATTTCAGTCCAATTTTCATCCCCAAACTTCCACACTAAAAGTCCTCCATTATACTTCAACCCTAGTACAACAAAATCACCTTTCTCATTCGCAACCACCACCTTCTTAATCGGATTTAGATCAGTATCAGCTGCAGCAACGTACGAGTCGCCAACGCTGATGATTCTAAAGTCGAGGAGGTTAATTGGAGAATTCGGCGGTGGTAATTTCACGCGCGAGAACAGCGAAAAGGTGTTGCTAGATTCCGCATTCTCATTTGCTCTTCCAATCTGTTCAACCTTCATTAGAAAACAACTGCTGCTGGATGCAATATAATTGGTACTGTAATTCGACAGTATGAAACCGCTTGACGGTGGCATAGGTGGTGGTGGTGGATTGAGAGGGGAGAGGAGGTAGAGAGTGCGGTGGTGGAGGGAGAGGTTGGGTGAGGTAGTGGAGGGAAGAGGAGGGAGTTGGAGAGGGAAAGTGAGGGTGGGTGGTGGTGGAGGGAGTGAAGAACGCCATGATTGGCAGACGGAGCGAAGGTGGAGAAGGCCGAGGTTGGAGTCGAGGTGATCGGCGATTACCGGGAGGATATCCGACGGAGGATTGCACCACCTTGATGAACTCATTTTAGAATGTTGGTGTTTTGTTTTGTTCGTGTAATGAAACATCAAACATGATTCACTAATTGTGTGGTTGAGTTGAAGTTATATGGTATTTTAGTAAAATAAACAGAAAATTTAATTATCACATTACACTTCAATGAGCTTATAAAAAGACAATATTACCCATAATATTCTAGCATATTACCTAAAATGTCAATATAACATACAATTTTACATATCACAATGGTTTATTGTCAGTTCATGGAGGATAGTAATTAAGTGGTTTCAGTCGTTATCGGTGTTTAGAGAGTCACAAACCTAAAAATCGATCATAGGATGTTCATACTCTTGGAGAATAGGGAAAGATTGAAGTCTCAACAAATTGAGTTAATAGAATGTTGTATTAATAGATACGTAGTAAAATAGAATAAAAAAGAGAAAATTAAAGTGGCAATTGCAAATGTGATAGGGAAGCAAATAGAAAAGCCTAGGAGTGGTTTTTTCAAGAATACCAATAATTTTCACTAGCAAGTGATTGTGTGACCAATAAGAGTTGACTCAAGTGGTAAGTAGATTGATGTCGCTTAAGGTACGTGTCGAATTTGAGCTTCATCAAATGAAGATAACTTTTGTTGGGAGACTCATCCACCGACCATGGTTGAATTCGAATATAGTCGAAGATCTATTGAATCGTGTGAGTGTCTGACTAAGTCACTATTTGAATATAGTCGAAGCTCTGTTGAACCGTGTGATGTTGAACCCCATGTGATTTACACTAATGAGTTGTCTCATATCGGAGAAAGAATAGATGTTTAACTAGTTTATAGGCCTAAGAATTACTCCTCCTATCACCAATTGGTTTAGGAATTTAACATGTGAGTGTCTGACTCAGTCACTTAGCTAATTAGATCCATCTCGTGATCTTCAGAGCTTTCGTTTAATTTGTTAATCAACTTTAGCATGTCCCATAAAATTTCTGTAACTACTATAACCTCTTTTTGGATACGCAGCCCATTGGCCTTACCCATATAATTTAAACCTCTTGGGCCTTGGCGCCGGGCTGCAATGCAACCCTCAAGCGTCATTTAACCAAAATGTTGATACCAATCATTGGACATTGGGAGTTTGGGACTAGTGGAATGTCATATGCTTGAGTGTTATTTTTATTTTGTAAATGACAAGGATGCCTCCAAGTCACCAAAATATGGAACAGAAATACCCATTTGAACGAAAGAAGGTCATTAAAAAGTTACTCGGACTTGAAAAGGTCGTCAAAAATTGTCGGAAGAGTAAGAATGACTAGTATGTGATAAGAAAAACATGGACGAAACAAAATGGAGTTTGGAATAGCCTTTTGGAAGCCGAAAACAAAGACTATAATTCAAAGTTTAGACTTTCAAGGGTTCTGGGGAATCATAAATACATTTTCCAAAAATTTTACACGATGTCTCTATAGTCAAAATAGGAACTCTATGCAACTAATCGGGGTTCAAAAGGCCATAAGAAGGTCTCGAGAGAGCAAAAAATATTATTCTTATGTTCTTTTGAATTATTTTTGAAAGAAAGATGATAACAATTTTTTATATCGGTCGAAACCAATCATTGAGAGTCCAATAGTCACTCAAAACACGCGGTAAAAAACTGGGCGGAACAAGACAGTGTCCAAAAAGCCCTTCAAAAATCGGAAATGAAGATTATAAATCACAGTTTTCGAATCTTTCAAGGTACCGTTAAAAAAATAATAAAAAAAAAAAGGTTAAACGGATCCCCTAAGGTGAAAGGATGCCGTTGGATAGCTTGTCCAGGTTGAAAATTGAGGTCTCTTATATCTCCAAGTGCCCAACACAAACTAATCATGCAAATTAATTAAATCTATAGATTCATGCTAAATGCTTTTGACGTATGTAAACACAGGACAGTCATCATTAGGTTTTTGAGATGTATGTTATTACATACCTACCTTATATTATGGAATCATATGTGAAATTTTAGAATTATATTGCAACATAACACAAATCTATTATATCAAACACTTCAAACTTTGTTTCGACATAATTATTTTAGATACACTTGAATGCAAATATTATACATATAGATCGATTGACTTTTAGTGACGAATATAACATAACATTATCCGCCATCAATAAAGATGATCGAACATGCAAATGTTAGACAATTTGGCAGGTGATTTTGTGAAAACTAAATCATGATAATTAAAAACTTGATCCACCAATACTTAGCTAGTGAACCCCTCTAATGTGACAAAATCATGATCAGGAATATTGTAAACTTCTGAAGCATAGGAAGAATATATTGTTAGAGTTGAGTTGTTATACATTAATTTATAAAATAAGCTAATTAATCACAAATTAATTAATGTCAAATGTCTGGAATAGAAAGTTCGGGGTTGCAGGAAATTATATTGGAGGGATTTGAGAGACAGAGAGAGCACATGGGACAACGACAACTTATGGATAGTGGAGCATCTTTTTTTGTGAAAAAGAATCACCAAAAATATATAAAAATAAAAAGATATTTTATTATATTATTTAAACTACAACAAGTATGCTAAGATCCAACCAACACTAAAAATGGATTGTATTTCTCTAGCATTTCAAAAAATTGAGTAGTGGCATGTGATGTGAAGTCGTCCTTATAAGGAATTTTTGGCAATCTATATGAACTCACAAGTAGGACCATCCATGCCGCATTGATCCAATGATCCTCCATTTGGGGCCTGGCAAAAAATTTAGAGGCTCTGTTCTTAAAAAAAAAAAAATTATACTCTTATATTAATAATATTTAGATGTTATTATATATTTTAGGCAATGGTATATAAGAAAATCTAAAATTTTGACGCTATATGCATGTATGTTGGGGTTTTGTACGGTGGAGCTTTTTGGACCCCCTAAAACAGCCCTGCCTCCATCCATTAGGCTATTGATTCAAGGACGGATCGGTGAAAAGGTGGCTCGAAATACAGAATGATCGACACGTATAAAGTTACAAATTCTGTATATGCTAGTTGTCGTTATTGTGATGGGGTCTATATACGTCTCTCAAAGAGTGAGACTCTATATATTACAAATTCATTAATTAAGATAGGTTTCACTATTAAAATCCTTATCAATGCCAAAAAAGAAAACCATGGAAATATTTAAGAAAATGATATATGCAATTGCAATTAGGAGTTAAGGATCGGAGAATGCGATGATTTTTCCACTTCTATTATCATTTTCGCAATACTCCCTATTTATAAGAAAAACAAATTATTGAGTAAAGTTTGAAGGGAAGAACAGAATCAAATCAAGAGTCTCAAAAATTTAACTAGCTAATTAGTAGATATTGACACCACTATAATAACATTTTAATATGATATGATATAATATAATATATAAAAACCTTTTCTAATTTAACCTTAATTAACCGTTACCTAACTTTTTTGGTTGATCAGTTAGACCGATCCTTTAATACCCTCCATGCATCATGCATGTATATATATCCAATTACAGTGCCCTTCCATCTATTAATGTATATGTATATTAATTAATTATATACTTCGTAATATATATATATCACTCTAAGCTAAGGTTGATTTCAATGTAACCTACCAAATCAACACCGTTTATAGTTGAATATCATATAACATAATCTTTTTAACCAGTAAATGATGAAGGGTGTCTGGTGAACCAAAATCAAATCCCAAAGATTTTCCAATCTTGTCTACTCTAACAACTCTCTTCATTTCGCCACTATACCAAGGTATCCCTAATCACAACTTTGTTGCCCTTGTCAATAAATTTCATTAAATTGGATATAGTTTTAGTGAAACATTGTTTTTAAACAATTAATCCAATTATAACTATAATGATTAATGGATGAACTACTCAAACAAAAGTCTATTTTGTTGGTTATTCAAGTTAAACAATAATTTTCGTAGATTTTATATTCTATTGCACTCCTGAGAGCTTATTGGGATTATATTGTAGATGCATCATTATATTGACTTTCAATTATCCCAATAGGTTTTCTCATATTTCAAAGATGGAGTTACAATTATTAATTAAATGTTTAACGCATCCCTAAGAAAAGGAGATTAATTTAAATGTTTAAAGCTAAGGCTTTTGCCTTTTTTTTTAAGGTAAAAAAGAAATGTCTTTTAAACTTATTTGATATAAATTGAATAAAAATAATATAAATTCAAAATAAAAAGTCGCTTACACAAACTAAAATCGAAATAAGTGAAAAGAACACGATCTTAAAGCATCAATTCAAAAAAAAAAAAAAAAAACCACTTCATAAAGATCGATCTTTCTATCGTAATATATATACAATTTTAAAAACTGTATTCGACTATGATGCCTTGGATCGATATCATGTCCTCTTCTATGAAACTCGTCACTAAGGCCTCATTTCCTTTGATTCTGGACATACCGTGTACCCATACATATCAGTAATCGAGCATGTAAATTCTGAGTTTTATTTGATTTTTTCTTTTGCATTCTCAAAAACAACTAGTAGTCTAGTCGTACTCTTACGAAGGAATTGAAAAGAAAGTTATAACACAATTCATTGTACAAACAATCTATTTCGACTACTACAGTAATAATCCTATTTATAATCTCTACTTAAAGTTTCTACAAACAAAATTGGAGTATTAAATTCTTAGATGGCGGCGCATTTTAACCTTTATTATTTTTTTCCACCTCAGTTTAAATGTTACTTGTTTTTGTTCTTGTTATTATTTATTTTTAATGATATTCTATAATAATAAAAAGAACATCTACATTAGGTTTGGCTCTCTGGCCATGTTGATTGCACATGGACATTTAATCATGCAACCTTATATATTACTAATACTAATTATATAATTAACTTCACACTTCATCCACAACAAATTAATTAATATTGAAGTGCTTAATTAAGTCTTCTTTAGTTTACACTATACTAGCTTCACAACTATTTTATAATCACCCGTTGACCTTAATTAAGGTTATTATTATTACTTGTACGGAATCAAGTAATTTTTTTTTTTTTTATGATGTTAACAGACAAAAGATATCATTTGAGATACAAATTTTTCAATTCAATAAGGTTAATTAACTTTAGAATTGTCGTGCATAGGAAGTTGAGCCACTGAAGCAGTGACGTAAAAAGATTCAACTCAATCATCAAAATGTGTAATAGGATATGAGAAACTCATCCGTATCATATTAGTTGCAACGATTTGACATGAAGTAGAGAGGAAAAATGTCAATCGTTTATACTAATATATGATACGACGGTAGTATATTTTTTAGATACTACTACAATAATTGAATGGAATTGAATTTTGAAACTATTTACCTCAGCATGAAGCTTCTTGTTTGAGAAAGAGAGAATTATCACTTTAAGAGATCATTTCTCTCTCAACACACTATAATCTTTCTCAAGTTGCTTAGTCTTCCACCTTGCCCTTCTATTTTGAACCAAATTGCTACTTGTCTAGGTTGCAAGTTTAAGGCTTTTGCTACTGAATTTTCCTTTCAGGCTCTAGCTTATTCCCTTGCTCAAAGTGTTTCTCTAGTGTTTTCACTTGTTCCAAATTTAGCCTCTTCTTCTTCTCCCCCTCCTCCTGGTCCTACCATAGGACTTGTGATCCGTCATCGGATAACTCATCCTGACCTCCACCTCCTCCACCACCACCACCATGATCGTGGTTTCGTGTTCACCAACGTCGTCTTGGTGGTTGGTGTTATGGTCTAGCTGATGAAGTTGGTACCCCGAAAATGACATTGATCTATTCATCATAGCTAACGATGGAACTCTCTGTAACTCCTACACTCCCAAAAAGTAAAAAAAAAATATGTTAATTACATGCATATAATTAACATATTATATCTTTATTTACGAATTTAAGGGTAATTCAATTCTTTTGTTTTATATTTTGAATTTTAGTAGCATACTTACGATATAGTATCTGTTATAATTCTATAATTATACTGATACAAGTGCAACACGACTATGAATTATCGGATCCAAGTGCAACACGACATGCCGTACCATAAGATAAACTGATACTAGTATACTATGAAGCTAAGCTAGTTAGCCAAATATTGGTTAAGTTGTATGTTTCCACAATGTAGTAGTACAGTGTATGTAGGTGCAATTTGTGTACAATATGTAATGACCCACATAAAATGAAAATTGTACCACTCATTTTATATAATGTTCTTTTATGTAGGACATAATAACAAAACATTGAATTTGGATAACAAAATAATAAGCGAATCCAATGAATGAATGTCTAGGAAATTTAAAATCATTAAAAAAAAAAAAAAAGAGAAATTAAATGACCTTGAAATCTTGAGGAGGACATGAAGAAAGGAGTGTAAGGGAGATGGAAGGATCTTGATGATGATATGATGATGTTGTTGTTGATGATTGATATGTTGATGATGATCATCATCATTAAATCATGATTATTGTTGTTATGATGAGTTGAAACATCATGTAATCTTGTGAAAGAAAAGCCATTTCTCTCATTATAAATTTTTTTTTCCTAGGAGAATTATATTTTTGTAGGAGAATTTATGTTATGTTGTGAAGAAAAGAAAAAAAAGGTATTATTTAAATTTGTAATAAGAGGGAGTTTAGATGATGATGATGATGATATATGAGAGTAATTAAGTCTGACTTTTGCATGTGATGAAATTATGAAAGCAGAAAAAGTATATGAGAAAAAAGTTGGAGGAGAGAGAAAGAGAAAAAGAGAGGAAAAAAATGAAATGATTTCAGAGTTTCAGAATTCAGTAGTGGATGTGACTTGTTATACGTTGTAAGAGCTGTTTGCTACTTGCTCATGAGGGGATTTTTAGTTACTTAAAAATAATTTAGATCTACGGAATGAAATATCTCGCATACGATGTTAGATATATCGGGTGTATACTATATTATAATGTATTTATAATACTCAATGAAATTGATCTACCTGTACAGAGTATTATATGTATCATGATATGGCCACATTACTCATATCACAAGTAACAACTAATTTGTGTAAGAATTGAAATTTTTAGTCGTTGTACAATATTTAGTGTCTATCGACGTACATGAATTTATTTTCATATTTTGGTGATGATTGTATAAGTTAAAGTTGGACCTGTCATGAAAATTAAATTTTACTACTAGTAGTACAATATTTGTGCTATATTTATTCACATCCTTGATTGTTCTTGTTCCTGTTTCTGTTTCGAGTGTATTGATAAATGAGTTGACAAGAAAAGGGAAAGACACTGAATTTATTGATTGGCTTGAGTTAAAAAAGGGTATAAAGATTCTAAAGGTTCTAAAGGGCTATTTACATGATTGGAATTTATAACAAAATAATGTATGAATAAGTCTAATCAAAGATCATACCATTGACTTCACATGATCTATTATACGAATTGGATCTAGCAAACTTAAAAAATGGCTATACCCAAAGAGTTGATCAAACATTACCGACTCAATTTATTTATTTTGTAGAAGAAGAAAATCGGTTAGGCCTTCATAATTAAGGGTCAATCAAGAGCATCCTTACGGATAATAAAAGAAAGAGAATGATAATGAAGGTGGATCAGAAGGTTAGTCTAGAAAAAAAATGACCCTTATGAGCTAAAAGAATAACTCAACATACCCAAAAATTCTTAAAATTGATTGGGAAGCTTTAATTTGGAAGAAACCGATCTTTGAAAAGCTTTTAGCTTGTTGATCGATGACGCCTATTAGAGGTGATTACTACACAAAAAAGCTAATTTGATCGGGTTTGAAAAATAGCTTGTTAATTGCTTATTTAAGGTTCGAAAACTCTTTTGATGGGAAAAGCTCATAAACATAGATATCTGCAATTAGCTTAGCTGGTCAATTAGCTAATACAAATTACTAGTCAAACCATCTAACTAACAAAAACTGGCTTACCATCAATAGTTTACTCTCCACAAGGGTGTGTTCCTCATTCAGTTCGTATTGTTACATATAAATATACAACTGACTTTCAGAGTTCGAATAATTAAGATCATGACATTCAATAATCAATCAATTTCAACGTTCCCAACTAGGTTCAATGAAATCAATTAGGTTACTTAAGTTCAAATAAGGTTTAATCAGGTCCAATAATACATATAAGTTGATGATGAACCATAATTAATTAGCCCAACAAATTCAATCATTTCATGTTAGTGAAATACAAGATTGGGTAGTTACGTTGCAAAAGTGTATTAATTAGCTTGGGTTTTCTTATTAGTGAAAGCTATAGGTTTTCACGTTCGTTTTATATATTTGAGCTTAAACCTTATTATTGGAATTTGAATGGTACATGCTGAAGGATATTTAAGTTGGATTGTGCTTTGTTCCTTTTTGCTTGGCTTGGTACTTTGTGAAGTTGTGAGGAACGTTTTTTGTTAGTATGATTGTTTTTGTTTTATAAATTACACATTACTACTATAGATAAAAGATACCCGACATTTTGAAATTTTGAGTACTTGAAGTAATAAAATAAAAATGATTGATTTTTAGGGAAATTAATCACATATACGATTGACTACGACTTACAATATATCTAATATACGTACTACTCCTCTCCGTTCCCTTTTGTTTGTTACGTTTTGTTATATGTTAACCAAAAGCTTAAACTGATGTTTGAGGCCCAGGAGTTGGTTTATACTCTATCACGCCCCCTCATCGAGAGCCCATTAGGCTTGAAGTGTGGATCGGATGCAGCAGGGCCCCCTCATACCATGCGCTTAATAATTCCACTTAAGAGGAAGGGGCGAATGAGATTCGAGCCCGTGACCTTTGTGTCACTCTGGCGCGGATACCATATTAGAGGACCAACTCAACCAAAGTTTAAGCTAATGGTTGAAGCCTAGGAATTGGTTTTATACTCTATCACGTCCCCTCACACGAGAGCCTATTGGGCTTGAAGTGTGGATGCATCATGGGCCCCCTCATACACTCGCCTTAATAATTCCACTTAGAAGGGAGGGGTAATGAGATTCGAACCCGTGACCTTTGTGTCACGTTAACTCTAATAGCATAATAGAGGACTATTTCAACCAAAAGCTTAAGCTAAAATATACTGTTAATTACTTCAAACGAGTCACTTTGTAATCAGAATTACTTTATTATTAATCTTTTTTGAAAGGTGGTTAAAATGGTGATATCAATTATCTAGCTCCCTTATCCTTAAACATATACACTAGAAGTCTAGAACACTACACTATGGATAATACTATGATTAATTTGATATCTAAGCTCACCAACCTAGCTAATAGCCTTCATAACAAGCATATTAGTTCCATCCTAATCAAAGACAAAACATGTATATCAGTATATATGTTTTACTTAATTATTACACTTATTAATCCAAAAAAAAAAAAGGAATACAAATATACAATAATTTGGAATGGAATTAAAAAAGAAAAAGAAAAAGGTCAGAGCATGTTTTTGCTGTGTTTTAAAGTTGCCCATAAAAATTGGGACTGCTAGGCAAAGGCAATATTGTAGCCATGAAAATATGAAATATATAAATGTGGGGGTTGTAAAAACTCTAATATAATAATAGTTTTTAAGTTAATCAAAATTATTATGAATATGAGCCTAGATTAGATCCCAAGCATGTTCTCGTCACAAGCCACTTCTATTGGAGAAGTAGCATTGCATCATGTGTTTGGAAGTGGAACTATTTTTTTTTTTATTCAAGATGTTAAACCTACCATGTGGAGGGTTACCGTCATGAGCTGACTATCCCCCCTATATATATATAATATATATGCTTATATTAGAGCTACTTAGCTCCATTCGAAATTATATGATCATCTATGTCAAGTGTACCTAGAATAGTTATGCATGTCGACACGTTATCTTGATTTTTGAATGTCGTCTTATATAAAATTTTAATAGGATAGGGTTTTTTTATAGTTGCGCAATACAATATTCGAGTTCAGAATCGATTTGTTATCAAAACTAGTTGCTTTGGGTTGCGCAGTGTTACGACCGACAGATCGTCATATTTAAACGATATCGCCAGCTACGTCTTAGCTCACACTCGTATACACGAAACAATAACAACATATCATATCAAATGCCTTTTTGTACGTACATTACCCTATCTTCTGGTCATAGCCAATCTAGCTTTTAAATTAGTCATACACTTAGTCATACATCTTATTTCACTTTCTCTAATACTCCACACTACTATAATTATTTTATTTGTAATCTATTCTAATGATTTATAGATTGTTAATATTTTGAAAATTTACATTGACATTGATTATTGTAATACTCCGATAAATTTCATTTACTCCAGTATATATTGTGCCTTCTATATACCACTCCGCCCGTTTCATTTAATATTTATGTTTTGACCATAGACACTATTTCAATTATACTCCGCTATTGTTTGTACTATTATAGAAATGAAAACATATTTATATAGTGCAGGATCTCCTGGAACTAGGAGGAACTTTATACCACTTGAGCTATCCCTCACTCTTTTATAGTGCCTTCTTGATTGTTTTGATTATCTTATTATAATACAATTTTTATAAAACAAAATTAAAATAAACTCATTACAAGATCACATTGACAACATATAAGAATAAAATGTAAAAAATAAACTAAATTAAAGAGGGAGTAATTTTTTTTAAAATAAATATTAATTTATAATAAGAAGTCATACGACATCTACAATAGAGATTGAAATTAACAAATACAAAACAATTATTATTGAATAATATTCAAATGAACAAAATTCGATCGTTGTATATAAATTTGACAATGATGAATACCCTCTTCCACTCGATGTTCTATGCAGCCTAGTCAACGAGGGTCTTTCATCTTTTGTAGTTTTATATCTGAGTAAAATTTGACTTGATTGATTGTATATGTAGAGTCGACATCTGTTGCAACCCCGTACAAATCTTCATTAACAATCAAAAATCCACTAAAAATAAACCCTAATCCCAACTCTCACAAGGAGAGATATATAACCCAAAATATGAGTAGGTAAAACCCAAATATAGGGTAGTAAGACTCCTACTATGGAGAGAATTGAGATTTATTGATATAAACAAAAATTACTACAAGAAGGGAAAATAGGGCTTACCATCGGCCAAAAAGGCTGGTGGTAGCCCCTAGATTTGAAAAAACTAGAATTTCTAGAGAATTAGAAAAAATAAAGTGGAGATGGGAGAGAGAGTGCAGGAGAGTAATTAGTTTACGATAAATTGATAATAGTCAAAATGCATGTAATGTCTAACTAAAATACGAATGCCGGAAGAGTGGGGGATAACTCAAGTGGTTAGAGCTTCCCTTCCGGTTTCAATAGATCTTGGGATCGATTCTCATCTCCGCCTTTGTGACTCTCAAAACACCAAAAATAAAAATAAAAATAAATAATAATGCCGGAGCATATTTTTCGAATTGAACTATGCTTTGACAACTGCAGAATAGCAGCCTTTAGCCCAGCTTTATACCAAAATAACAATTTGTTGTGACTTTTGAGGTTATGGAACATAGCAACGTACACAATCAATTCATTAAGCTTCAGCATGGGAAAAGCTACCCTAGAATATTACTGGAGTATTAGTCTCTTACTTTTTTTTTTACCGTAACTGATAGTGTACAACTATTATTTCTAAATTTCAACTATAGGTTAGGCTTTTTTTTTTTTTTTTCTTTTTG
>PYUH01000185.1:4823755-4869078 GCA_016808085.1 Suaeda aralocaspica | reverse complement strand
TAAACGGTTGTTGATTGGTAGGTTACATTGAAATCAACTAGTTAGAGTGTATATATTATTACGAAGTATATAATTAATTAATATACATATACATAATAGATGGAAGGGCACTGTAATTGGATATATATACATGCATGATGCATGGAGGGTATTAAAGGATGGTCTAACTGATCAACCAAAAAAGTTAGGTAACGGTTATTAAGGTTAAATTAGAAAAGGTTTTTATAATTATATTTATCATATCATATTAAAATGTTATTATAGTGGTGTCAATATCTACTAATTAGCTAGTTAAATTTTTGGACTCTTGATTTGATTCTGTTCTTCCATATAGTTGAATATCATATAACATAATCTTTTTAACCAGTAAATGATGAAGGGTGTCTGGTGAACCAAAATCAAATCCCAAAGATTTTCCAATCTTGTCTACTCTAACAACTCTCTTCATTTCGCCACTATACCAAGGTATCCCTAATCACAACTTTGTTGCCCTTGTCAATAAATTTCATTAAATTGGATATAGTTTTAGTGAAACATTGTTTTTAAACAATTAATCCAATTATAACTATAATGATTAATGGATGAACTACTCAAACAAAAGTCTATTTTGTTGGTTATTCAAGTTAAACAATAATTTTCGTAGATTTTATATTCTATTGCACTCCTGAGAGCTTATTGGGATTATATTGTAGATGCATCATTATATTGACTTTCAATTATCCCAATAGGTTTTCTCATATTTCAAAGATGGAGTTACAATTATTAATTAAATGTTTAACGCATCCCTAAGAAAAGGAGATTAATTTAAATGTTTAAAGCTAAGGCTTTTGCCTTTTTTTTTAAGGTAAAAAAGAAATGTCTTTTAAACTTATTTGATATAAATTGAATAAAAATAATATAAATTCAAAATAAAAAGTCGCTTACACAAACTAAAATCGAAATAAGTGAAAAGAACACGATCTTAAAGCATCAATTCAAAAAAAAAAAAAAAAAAAGCCTAACCTATAGTTGAAATTTAGAAATAATAGTTGTACACTATCAGTTACGGTAAAAAAACGTAGAGACTAATACTCCAGTAATATTCTAGGGTTAGCTTTTCCCCATGCATGAAGCTTAATGAATTGATTGTGTACGTTGCTATGTTCCATAACCTCAAAAGTCACAACAAAATTGTTATTTTGGTATAAAGCTGGGCTAAAGGCTGCTATTCATGCAGTACAAAGCATAGTTCAATTCGAAAAATATGCTCCGGCATTATTATTTATTTTTATTTTTTATTTTTGGTGTTTTGAGAGTCACAAAGGCGGAGATGAGAATCGATCCCAAGATCTATTGAAACCGGAAGGGAAGCTCTAACCACTTGAGCTATCCCCCACTCTCTCCGGCATTCGTATTTTAGTTAGTTACATTACATGCATTTTGACTATTATCAATTTATCGTCAACTAATTACTCCCTCATGCACTCTCCTCTCCCATCTCCACTTTTATTTTTCTCTAATTCTCTAGAAATTCTAGTTTTTTCAAATCTAGGGGCTACCACCAGCCTTTTTGGCCGATGGTAAGCCCTATTTTCCCTTCTTGTAGTAATTTTTTGTTTATATCAATAATAAATCTCAATTCTCTCCATAGTAGGAGTCTTACTACCCATATATTTGGGTTTTACCTACTCATATTTTGGGTTATATATCTCTCCTTGTGAGAGTTTGGGATTAGGGTTTTATTTTTAGTGGATTTTTGATTTGTTAATGAAGATTTGTACGGGGTTGCAACAGATGTCGACTCTACATATACAATCAATCAAGTCAAATTTTACTTAGATATAAAACTACAACAGATCGAAAGACTCCCTCGTTGAAGGCTGCATAGAACATCGATGTGGAAGAGGGTATTCATCATTGTCAAATCTTATATACAACGATCGTAATTTTGTTCAATTTGAATATTATTCAATTAAGATTGTTTTGTATTTGTTAATTTCAATCTCTATTGTAGATGTCGTATAACTTCTTTATTAATAAATTAATATTTATTTTAAAAAAAATTACTCCCTCCTTTTAATTTTAGTTTATTTTTTACATTTTATTCTTATATGTTTGTCAATGTGAATCTTGTAATGAGTTTATTTTAATTTTGTTTTATAAAAATTTGTTATTATAATAAGATAAATCAAAACAATCAAAGAAGGCACTATATAAAGAGTGAGGGATAGCTCAAGTGGTAAAAGCTTCCCTCCTAGTTCCAGGAGATCCTGCACTATATAAATATGTTTTCATTTCTATATAAAGTGCAAACAATAGGCGGAGTATAATTTGTAAATAGTGTCTATGGTCAAAACATAAAAAATTAAAATGAAACGGGCGAGGTACTATAGAATGGCACAATATATACTGGAGTAAATGAAATTTATCGGAGTATTACAATAATCAATGTCAATGTAAATTTTCAAAATATTAACAATCTATAAATCATTAGAATAGATATACAAATAAAATTAATTAGTAGTGTGGAGTATTAGAGAAAGTGAAATAAGATGTATGACTAAGTGTATGACTAATTTAAAAGCTAGATTGGCTATGACCAGAAGATAGGGTAATGTACGTACAAAAAGGCATTTGATATGATATGTTGTTATTGTTTCGTGATACGAGTGTGAGCTAAGCGATAGCTGGCGATATCGTTTAAATATGACGATCTGTCGGTCGTAACACTCGCAACCCAAAGCAACTAGTTTTGATAACAAATCGATTCTGAACTCGAATATTGTATTGGGCAACTATAAAAAAAACCCTATCCTATTAAAATTTTATGTAAGACGACATTCAAAAATCAAGATAACGTGTCGACATGCATAACTAATTCTAGGTACACTTGACATAGATGATCATAATAATTTCGAATGGAGCTAAGTAGCTCTAATATAAGCATATATATATATATATAAAATAGGGGGGATAGTCAGCTCATGACGGTAACCCCTCACATGGTAGGTTTAACATCTTGAATTAAAAAAAAAAATAGTTCCACTTCCAAACACATGATGCAATGCTACTTCTCCAATAGAAGTGGCTTGTGACGAAACATGCTTGGGATCTCAATCTCATGGCTCATATTCATAATAATTTTGATTAAACTTAAAAACTATTATTATATTAGAGTTTTTACAACCCCACATTTATATATTTCATATTTTCATGTGCTACAATATTGCCTTTGCCTAGCATGTCCCAATTTTTATGGGCCAACTTTAAAACACAGCAAAACATGCTCTGACCTTTTTCTTTTTCTTTTTTTAATTCCATTCCAAATTATTGTATATTTGTATTCCTTTTTTTTTTTTTTGGATTAATAAGTTGAAATAATTAAGTAAAACATATATACTGATATACATGTTCTGTCTTTGATTAGGATGGAACTAATATGCTTGTTATGAAGGCTATTAGCTAGGTTGGTGAGCTTAGATATCAAATTAATCATAGTATTATCCATAGTGTAGTGTTCTAGACTTCTAGTGTATATGTTTAAGGATAAGGGAGCTAGATAATTGTATATCACCATTTTAACCTTTCAAAAAAGATTAATAATAAAGTAATTCTGATTACAAAGTGACTCGTTTGAAGTTAATTAACAGTATATTATTAGCTTAAGCTTTTGGTTGAAATAGTCCTCTATTATGCTATTAGAGTCAACGTGACACAAAGGTCACGGGTTCGAATCTCATTCACCCCTCCCTTCTAAGTGGAATTATTAAGCGCAGTGTATGAGGGGGCCCATGATGCATCTACACTTCAAGCCCAATAGGCTCTCGTGTGAGGGGACGTGATAGAGTATAAAACCAATTCCTAGGCTTCAACCATTAGCTTAAACTTTTGGTTGAGTTGGTCCTCTAATATGGTATCAGCGCCAGAGTGACACAAAGGTCACGGGCTCGAATCTCATTCGCCCCTCCCTCTTAAGTGGAATTATTAAGCGCATGGTATGAGGGGGCCCATGCTGCATCCGATCCACACTTCAAGCCTAATGGGCTCTCGAGTGAGGGGGCGTGATAGAGTATAAAACCAACTCCTGGGCCTCAAACATCAGTTTAAGCTTTTGGTTAACATATAACAAAACGTAACAAACAAAAGGGAACGGAGGGAGTAGTACGTATATTAGATCATATTGTAAGTCGTAGTCAATCGTATATGTGATTAATTTCCCTAAAAATCAATCATTTTTTATTTTATTACTTCAAGTACTCAAAATTTCAAAATGTCGGGTATCTTTCTATCTATAGTTAGTAATGTCAATTTATAAAACAAAAACACAATCATACTAACAAAAAACGTTCCTCACAACTTCACAAAGTACCAAGCCAAGCAAAAAGGAACAAAAGCACAATCCAACTTAAATATCTTCGTCATGCATGTACCATTCAAATTCCAATAATAAGGTTTAAGCTCAAATAATATAAACGAACGTAGAAAACCTATAGCTTTCACTAATATGAAGAAAACCCAAGCTAATTAATACACTTTTGCAACGTAACTACCCAATCTTGTATTTCACTATACATGAAATGATTGAATTTGTTTGGGCTAATTAATTATGGTGCATCATCAACTTATATGTATTTATTGGACCTGATTAAACCTTATTTGAACTTAAGTAACCTTAATTGATTTCATTGAACCTAGTTGGGAACGATTGAAATTTATTGAATGTCATTGATCTTAATTATTCGAACTCATTGAAAGTCAGTTGTATCATTTATATGTAACTAATCAGAACTGAATGAGGAACATACACCCTTGTTGGAAGTAAACTATTGATGGTAAGCCAGTTTTTGTTAGTTAGATGGTTTGACTAGTAATTTGTATTAGCTAATTTGACCAGCTAAGCTAATTGCAGTATATCTATGTTTATGAGCTTTTTCCCATCAAAAGAGTTTTCGAACCTTAAATAAGCAATTTAACAAGCTATTTTTCAAACACCCGATCAAATTAGCTTTTTTGGTAGTAATCACCTCTAATAGGCGTCATCGATCAACAAGCTAAAAGCTTTTCAAAGATCGGTTTTCTTCCAAATTAAAGCTTCCCAATCAATTTTAAGAATTTTTGGGTATGTTGAGTTATTCTTTTAGCTCATAAGGGTCATTTTTTTTCTAGACTAACCTTCTGATCCACCTTCAATTATCATTCTCTTTCTTTTATTATCCGTAAGGATGCTCTTGATTGACCCTTAATTATGAAGGCCTAACCGATTTTCTTTCCTTACAAAATAAATAAATTGAGTCGAGTAATGTTTGATCAACTCTTTGGGTATAGCCATTTTTTAAGTTTGCTAGATCCAATTCGTATAATAGATCATGTGAATTCCAATTGGTATGATCTTTGATTAGACATTATTCATACATTATTTTGTTATAAATTCCAATCATGTAAATAGCCCTTTAGAACCTTTAGAATCTTTATACCCTTTTTTTAACTCAAGCCAATCATATAAATTCAGTGTCTTTCCCCTTTTCTTGTCAACTCATTTATCATACACTCTGAAACAGAAACAGGAACAAGAACAATCAAGGATGTGAATAAATATAGCAACAATATTGTACTACTAGTAGTAAAATTTAATTTTCATGACAGGTCCAACTTCAACTTATACTACATCACCAAAATATGAAAATAAAATTCATGTGTACGTCGACTAGACACTAAATTACTGTACAACGACTAAAAATTTCAATTCTTACACAAAATTAGTTGTTACCTTGTGATATAGAGTACTGTGGCCATATCATGATACATATAATTACTCTGTACAGGTAGATCAATTCATTTTGAGTATTATAATATAGTATACACCCGATATATCTAACATCGTATGCGAAGATATTTCATTCCGTAGATCTAAATTTATTTTTTAAGTAACTAAAAAATCCCCTCATGAGCAAGTAGCAAACAGCTCTTACAACGTATAACAAGTCACATCCACTACTGAATTCTGAAACTTCTGAACATCATTTCATTTTTTTCCTCTCTTTTTCTCTTTCTCTCTCCTCCAACCTTTCTTTCTCATATACTTCTTCTGCTTTCACTAAATTTCATCACATGCAAAAGTCAGACTATATTACTCTCATATCATCATCATCATCATCATCTAAACTCCCTCTTATTACAAATTTAAATAAATAACCTTTTTTTTTCTTTTCTTCACAACATAACATAAATTCTCCTACAAAAATATAATTCTCCTAGGAAAAAAAAATTTATAATGAGAGAAATGGCTTTTCTTTCACAAGATTACATGATGTTTCAACCTCATCATAACAACAATAATCATGATTTTAATGATGATGATCATCATCAACATCATCATCATCAACAACAACATCATCATCATCATCATCAAGATCCTTCCATCTCCCTTAACATCCTTTCTTCATGTCCTCCTCAAGATTTTCAAGGTCATTTAATTTCTCTCTTTTTTTTTTTAATGATTTTAAATTTCCTTAGACATTCATTCATTGGATTCGCTTATTATTTTGTTATCCAAAATTCAATTGTTTTGTTATTATGTCCTACATAAAAGAACATTATAATAAAATGAGTGGTACAATTTTCATTTTTATGTGGGTCATTACATAATTTTGTACCAAATTGCACCTACATACACTGTACTACTACATTTGTGACAACATACAACTTAACCAATATTTGGCTAACTAGCTTAGCTTCATAGTTATACTAGTATCAGTCTTATCTTATGGTACGGCATGTCGTGTTGCACTTGGATCAGTATAATTCATAGTCGTGTTGCACTTGTATCAGTATAATTCATAGAATTATAACAGCATACTATATCGTATAGTATGCTACTAAAATTCAAAATATAAAACAAAAGAATTGAATTACCCTTAAATTCGTAAATAAAGATATAATATGTTAATTATATGCATGTAATTAACATATTTTTTTTTTTTACTTTTGGGGAGTGTAGGAGTTACAGGAGTTCCATCGTTAGCTATGATGAATAGATCAATGTCATTTTCGGGGTACCAACTTCATCAGCTAGACCATAACACCAACCACCAAGACGACGTTGGTGAACACGAAAACCACGATCATGGTGGTGGTGGTGGAGGAGGTGGAGATCAGGATGAGTTATCCGATGACGGATCACAAGTCCTATTGGTAGGACCAGGAGGAGGGGAGAAGAAGAAGAGGCTAAATTTGGAACAAGTGAAAACACTAGAGAAACACTTTGAGCAAGGGAATAAGCTAGAGCCTGAAAGGAAAATTCAGCTAGCAAAAGCCTTAAACTTGCAACCTAGACAAGTAGCAATTTGGTTTCAAAATAGAAGGGCAAGGTGGAAGACTAAGCAACTTGAGAAAGATTATAGTGTGTTGAAGAGACAATTTGATTCTCTTAAAGCTGATAATGATTCTCTTCTTTCTCAAAACAAGAAGCTTCATGCTGAGGTAAATAGTTTCAAAATTCAATTCCATTCAATTCATATTGTAGTAGTATCTAAAAATTATACTACCGCCGTATCATATTATTAGTTATAACGATTTGACATTTTTCCACTCTACTTCATGTCAAATCGTTGCAACTAATATGATACGGATGTAGTTTCTCATATCCTATTAACGATATCTTTTGATTGATTGATTGAATCTCTTTTACGTCACTGCCTTCAGTGGCTCAACTTCCTATGCACGACAAATTCTAAAGTTAATTAACCTTATTGAATTGAAAAATTTGTATCTCAAATGATATCTTTTGTCTGTTAACATCATAAAAAAAAAAAAAAAAAATTACTTGATTCCGTACAAGTAATAATAATAACCTTAATTAAGGTCAACCGGGTGAATTATAAAATAGTTGTGAAGCTAGTATAGTATGCTATGTAAACTAAAGAAGACTTAATTAAGCACTTCATATTAATTAATTTGTTGTGGATGAAGTGTGAATGTTTAATATATATAATTAGTATTAGTAATATAATAAGGTTGCATGATTAAATGTCCATGTGCAATCAACATGGCCAGAGAGCCAAACCTAATGTAGATGTTCTTTTTATTATTATAGAATATCATTAAAAAATAAATAATAACAAGAAACAAAAGTAACATTTAAACTGAGGTGGAAAAAATAATAAAAGGTTAAAATGCGCCGCCATCTAAGAATTTAATACTCCAATTTTGTTTGTAGAAACTTTAAGTAGAGATTATAAATAGGATTATTACTGTAGTAGTCGAAAATAGATTGTTTGTACAATGAATTGTGTATAACTTTTCTTTTCAATTCCTTCATGTAAGAGTACGACTAGACTACTAGTTGTTTTGATGAATGCAAAAGAAAATCAAATAAAACTCAAGAATTTACATGCTCGATTTACTGATAATGTATGGGTTACACGGTTATGTCCAGAATCAAAGGAAATGAGGCCTTAGTGACGAGTTTCATAGAAGAGGACATGATATCGATCCAAGGCATCATAGTCGAATACAAGTTTTAAAATTGTATATATATGTACGATGGAAAGATCGATCTTTAATGAAGTGTTCAAATAGATTCATTTACTTTGATTAATGATAGGTTTAAAATAAAGGGTACTATATAGGACGTAAATGGAATGGAATAAAATGGCCAATTTACTATCATCCTTCAAAAACAGAAACCTTTGCTTTAAGTTAACAATGGCTTTTACTTGCAATGATATATTTATGTTAATGTTGATTATATATTATCCTTATACAAATCATGGAAACATTTTTTGAAATTACATACTTTTTCTTGTTAATATATATAACCTATACAAGATAAATTTTTCAGATCACAAGAATAATGTCACATGTCTAGAGTTTATATAGAAAAAGAAAATTATTGTATATTGTCTAGTAATGTAGCTTATACGGTCCACACTTTTCTCCTATGTACATATTTATAACTTCATTTTTATGTTTTTTTTTTTTGCAACATAGCTAGCTTCCTTCTTATGGATTAATTGTTGGAAAAAAGCAAAAATAATAACACTAGCCAAAGCTAAGGCAACAATACAATGACAAGATCGAAGCAAAAACTTAATTTCTTCGAAATAGAGTCATGTACATAAACCATTGGATAAATTTTCTTGTGCTCGTATAATTTTGATTCGTAATTTTTGCTATCACTTGAACCCCTTGTATTTCACTTCTCGTACCACCTTTCCTCAAATTTAGGTTGTCGCTTTTGTTATACAACCACCTAAATAGTTTTAGCAAGATCGATATAAGATGTATGCACACTAGGATGTAAAGTCGTACAAATCTAAAATCTAAAATCTAAATTTTGAATATTCATATTGTATTCAATATCCTACATGAATTTGTACAAATAATATTTACTCATAAATGTTAAAATTATGCAATTCACTTTTCTATAGTTCATTTTACTATACCCTTACTAATTAAGTTGATATATGTTTGTATGTATGCAGTTAATATCTTTAAGAAACAGAGAACCAGCAGAATATGGAGCCATAAACCTCAACAATGCAGACACAAAAAGCTATTGGAGCAACAATGGAAGCGAAATAAGCTCAGATATGAACTTAAACACTAATTCAAGAACAGTTACTCCTAGAACTGGAAGTCCATTATCTTCAAACAAACTTCAATTCCCTCCTAATTCTTTTATTCCTAATACCATTACTCAATTCCTTCATGCTTCTTCTTCTCCTAAGCCGGAACTTGACCTTCAATGCTCTAAAATGGACCCACAACAACTTCATGATGATACATTCTGCACCATGTATGGTGGCGCAGGAAGCGCTGCTGCTGCTGGTGGTGGCGGGATTGAAAACCAGCCACCATCATTTTGGGCGTGGCCTGAAAACCAACAAAATCTCAACTAAGGAAAGAATTAAAATAAGGAGTGCATGGGAGCAAAATTTTCTTTTATAATTAAATAATGTCTTAATATTGTTATTATTATTTATTATTGCTAATCATCAAATTTTTCTAGCTTTTATATGATAAAAGCAGCGTAATTAGATATATATATTTTTTTGTTATGCCATGGTTATTGTTGTTGTTTTTGATCATTTAATTTGTTGTACAGTAGTGAATACAACTCCCTCCTATTTTTCTATCCATCAACATCTCAAGGTTTACTAAGAAATGTATGTTTTGTGATATACTTGTGTCATTTATGCCAAAGTGTGACCAATTTATACCTTGAAAATTGGAATTTGATGTTCTACATACTTTCAATAATAATGATAATAATAATAATCCGTATCACTTTTATAATAATGACCGAGTGAAAGAAATTTGCACGATGTATGATGAAAGTATGTACAACTTAACAAATCTTGTATCGTTTATTGGTAAATTAATTTTTACCTAATTGTAATACATTATGACCAATTCTTATTCATGTAATTTAGTTATTATACGTTGTTCGATTGCTTTTTTATATAAGAAAATAGATAAAATTAGAATACATGGAACAAACGTTGATAGCGGATTTGTTAAAGTTCGTTGAAATAATTAAAAAGCAAATTATAATGTAACCATGACGAGTTTTCCCTCGTGTAATTTTAATCTCTAAGGAAGTGCATGCTTGGTGTTGTAAGTTGGAGCAGCAGTATCTAAAAACTAACATTATACATACGAGAAAGTAATAATTTATAGAGTTGAAATTGTAAATTAAACAAATCTGAATTAGCTTATTGAATTACCAAAACATTGTTATAAGGTGAAAAAGAACCCTAATGTGAAATTTGTCTAGTTGGTGAAGAATACTTAGCTTATCAAAAGTTAGTATTTTAGCTACCAAACCCTTTAATTTCAATCCATTGTTTTTAATTTGTTTATGTGGTAGTCGAATTATGATAATCAAGACAATTAAAATATAGAATTGAAGGATATTATAAGGTAAATTATTACAATTATGTGTAAGTTTTGATAATTTGTTTTGATGTGCATTTCATTTCTAACAACTTCATATACTTTCTCCGGCCATTTTTTAGTTTTAACATGTACTCCACAGTTATATATTAAAGAAATTTAATTTCTTATTAATTGTAATATATATCTTTCTTTATTAGATTTCACTCCTCATCGCATTTGTCTAGTTATCTCTATTCATTAATCTCACACGCAAATATTTTACTTAAAAATGCATGTAAAATCAGTCATTTGTTAAAACAAAAAGGTAAAGGCTTTTAAATAAGTAACAAAAACACATTAAGCAATCAATAAACAAAGTTGTGCACTAAAGTTAGGCAATACTTCCCCATACTTTGGTAGAACATAATTTATTTATATAAATAAAATAAAATAAATAATTGATGTCAACGAGTTTTAATCATGAGGGGCTCTATAACCGAGTAAAGGGAAATTTTTTAAAAAAGTGAATGCAAATGCAACAGAAAATGAAAAAAGGAGATCTGTCAGCAGGTGGGATCCAGCACTGGCATGTGGCATGGGGGCATGAAATTGATAAAGATTCTCTGCTTACGTTCTTTTCATTCATCTTTTTAATTTTTAATTTTTTTTTATGAAATAAATCTTGTTATTTGATTAAAAATAAAATAAAATACAAAAAAATCTTGTTACATAAATTTTTGGTGCCTTGACAATTTGACATCATGTACGAGTACTCTGTACTTGCATAGTTGCATTGTAACTTTACGCATTTATAATCATGAAAGGAGTATTTTGAATCTTTGATGGCTACCATTGAGTAATAACCAAAATAATGTGTATGAATTAGACAATATTTATTTGGACTTATTTTTATTTAACGCAGCAATTTAGTTTAATTCCGTACATAATACATTTCTTAGTGCTAAGCTTTTCGGTTAATTTTGATTCTATTTTGTTAATATAGTTAATTAATTTAGTTCATTTCAACTCAATTTACTCCGAAAAATGGTCTACTCATTTTGTTTTACCAATGTATCAAATTATTTAAAAATTATAACACATTAATAGTTCGATTTTTATAACAACTAACGAGACAAGTTGTTAATTTTTTCGGTTTTTACCATTTATAAGAAGGTTTGAAGGTTGAAGTGGAAAGGGCAACGAAAACTATCATATAAAATGATATAAAAGAAATAAGATGATTTACAAAATTAGGAAAGGAGGAAAACTTAAAAAGATAAATGTATTTGAGAAGAAATCCTTTTTCAAGTAGCAATGGTAGTGGGCAAAGGAAGGAGTTGATCGAGTGGCTGGCTGCGGCTAATGGAATTAATTGCTGCGAGACATTTTCTGTGTCATTAAAGCTTTTGTTGCCAAAGTTTGTTCACGAATCATGCATTGGAAACTGGATTCTAAAATTATAAAATTCATTTTGTGTGCAATTTTATACTCATAAATCATCGTGTTATATCTAGATACACCGAATGTAACTTTATCTTTTTATAAACTATCCATCTTTCATTGTACTCCGTATTTTGGATTAACACCATATAATAATGTATGTAGTATTCTTTGTGATTTACTCTTATGTGTGTATGTATCTGATAAGGTTAACTTAGATTTTTTTAATGGAATCGGTGTAGCTGTGTAAGTTTAAGATTCGATTCGAGTTTGAGTTTTAATTAATTAATACACTCTTAAACGAGGTTTGCTGATTTATATATAGCCTATTATGAAGCATTCCTTGTACAATTGTACTAAAATAATGGTGCGAATGAGCTTAAATGAGTAGGAAAATGTAACATACAAATATAGGTCACACCCGTCATCAAGAGAGAATCTCCTTTACAACGCCTAAAAGAATATACTACATATGTATACATCTTCATGCATATCACACGATCTTCGAATAATGTATAGTTATTAGCTAGTATTGTCAACATGGACAACTATCCCGACATTAACAAAGACATTATAATGTACTTGCATTTCATGAAAAACCAAGCTGACAATTAAATTGTAAACCATAATTAATCCTGTGTCACTGAATATAATGGGATGAAATTTGTTTGAGGATACAACGTGAATGTGTTGGATTCACGCATTTGTCAAATTGCATTGGCATTTTGTAAATTCTAAATGAATATATGATGCATCATAATATCATATTTTCATCTTTGTTATTGTTTGGTAATTGTTTTTGAAAAATAAAATAAAAATGGGTGTATTTACGATTCTCTTATATGTTCAATTCAAAATGGTTTGTTTTTCCGGTCTCAAATAAGTTTCTTTTTTATTAAAAAAACAAGCTTATTCATGTTTAATTTGACTATTGATAGTGTGTTCCGACAACAAAACTACTTTTAATTAGTGCTTTGAAATATAGGTTCAGATTAGAGCACCTATGTGATAAAATAAATATATGATGCATCATAATTCGTATTTTCATCTTTTAATTAATAGGACAAGAGGATATAAGTTTTGATCGAACAAATATAATTATGGGTAAAAAACTGAAAAATAGGTTCAGATCGGAGCACCAATGTTCAGAAATACTAAGATCCTTGATCACCTATTAGTTGTGAATGCTAAAAACATTCCAGGATTAATTTTTGCTAAGAGAACATTTTTGATTTATTGAAGCATGTTGCATTACGAAATTTTGCAACACTTAGATCCCAAACAATTGCACATAGAACAGAATGTGCAAGGGCTATTGGCACACTCTGATTAATAATGGCACTCCTCCGTGTGAGTAAAGTATGTAAGTTTTACTCTCACAGGGGAGTGTACGTCAGTATGATTTGCCAACAGAATGGCATAGCAACACGAACAAATCACAAACCTACTTCGGTTTCACAATTGAGGTTAGTGAACGTCGAACCCCATAACTAAGACACGAATTCTCCAGTTCGATCATCTCTTCTTAACTCACAGTTGAAAACTTGAAAAACATGTTATGTTGATAGGTTTCTCCAGGTGCAACCATCACCGAAGGGAAATTAGGATGATGGACGGCATCAGGGAACCCTTGAGTCTCTAAACATAGAGCAGCATAAGGTTTATACTCATATCCTCCTTTACCAACCGCATTCAAAGTGTTGCTTGTATAAAACTGAACTCCTGGCGTGTTAGCCCACAATTCCATCACTCTACCTGATTTTTTCTCACTTACCTTAGCAACGGGCCTAACATCACCACGAGTCTTAACATGGTCAAGCACGTAATTTATGTCATACCCTTTTGGTAGCTTGCTAAGCCTGCTCTCAACAGTATGTGGTTTGAGAAAATCGAAAGGTGTTCCCTTCACATTTTTAAACTTGCCTGTTGGTATGAGATTATCGTCTACTGGTGTGATTTGAGAAGCAAAGATTTGAACCTCGTTGTCTAGGATGCTGCCACTATTTTGGCCTCCGAGGTTCCAGTATGTATGTTGAGCTAGATTAACCGGAGTTGGCTTGTTCAACGATTTTGCTTTCATAGACACAAGCAAATGTTTTTGCTGTACTATCCTGTATGTCACTTTTACCTTGAGGTCACCTGGGAATCCTGCAATTATTTGTCGCACAAATTAATTTATTCTCCGAGAAAAAGATGAATCCAAGAGCTTAAATGACACATGATGCTTTGTCGATTGCCAAGAGTTTCATAAGCTAGATACGAATGTTATATTCTTTTTTTTTTTCAAGTCATGTTTTACTAGAAAACAATATAATGCCACCCGATTTTTTAGCTTTGGACTGATCATCACTGTCACTATATAGGTCATGATCGAGAGAACCTAAGACCGTCTCATAAAAATCTTCGAAAGTTAGCTTTATGCTTCCACCTCCAAGACATCACATTAAAGCAACCTTAAATATTTCATGGATGAAAGCACGGTACGAGGGGCTAACCTTCTTGTCCATCAGGACTGAAGTAACTGAAGGTAATAAACGGAGAAGAAGCTTTTGGGCGGTACTTTTCTACCTTCCATATAACGCGACTGAGTCCTTTAGGGCCACCTGTTACAGTACTAAAAATGTCACTGCAGCTACAATACAAATAAAAGTGTGCTGTTGTATTGAAAAAATACAGGAAGATGATAATATTGTTGTTGAAAGTTCACCATGAAGAATATTTTTCCCCTCATTTGCTACAAGCTTGTAGTGTTTTCCATGGTAAGTGTATTCCGCATTTGCAATTCTATTAGCTACACGCCCAACAACAGCCCCGAAATATGTTGTATCATTCTGTATTCATAAAGAAAAAAAAATAGTTTCAGGCAAAAACAATTGAACAAGCAGAGCTTAAGGTATCACAAAACACATAAACATGCCTGCTCATTTTATTTTGTTATTGCCTTATCCGTGCGTAGGTAATAAAACAAGCGTAATCATGACCCTAGAATCCAATAATGTTAGATGTGTTCTTCCATATTGTTACAAATAATCAATATTCCTACTGCATTGCTGAATCAAAGTCCTTGAAAGAAAAATGGAAAATAATCAAGTTCAACTTTTCATTGTTTTCCGCAATGATAATGTAGATTATATCGGATGAGTTAGTGTTTCCAATGGTATGTCCTTACATGACCTAAGATCATGTAGTGAGGAATAGCCAAATAGGTATATTATTGTAGTTATATATGTAGTTGAAACAGCATAATACACTACAAGGTACATGATGATGCATGTTGCGCGAACACATATGATTTATGTGCTGGACACATGCATAAGGCCACAAGCTGCTAATAGTGAACAAGCCAACGAAAACTAGCTAACTCCTGCATCTCCAGAAAATTGGCTTTGTTACTAGTAGTTATTCAGTTAAGTAACAATGCACTATGCTTCATCTTACCCCAATAATCTAGCTACCTCAACAACTATTTTGGCCGACATTAGATCATCTTGGTCACAACTCATGAACTAGTAATTTGTGCCATTAGATGATTTTGATATACAAATTTCCATACAAACTTCCCATTTTCACTCATTTTACTCAACCCTCCCTTATGATGTCTACAACAACAATAGTATGTCAAAACTCAAAATCGCTCTCATCTTAGAGTAGTGGATAACTAATAGACCAGGGTAGGTTGACGTACTAACTACTGTGCAGGCAGGTGGGCTAAAACTCCAATCCACACGCTTAAGTGCTCAATGGAGTGGTTTTAACCGGGGTTAATTACGTCCATCCTGACTTGAACTAGCTGGATGAGGTCGTCAGGCCATCCAAGTCAACACTACAAGTTGCAAATAACTAAGCTAGTAGCCAGTTACCCACTTACCAATTTACCATCACCTCTATTTTTAAAGTCCATAACCCCCTTAAATACAGGATATTCTACATTTGGGTACCCAAATAACTTTATTTGGGTCCTTGGACTTTAGAATGGACTAAACCCAAATAGAAAGGTAACTTGGACCTCAAACGACCCAAGCCACCACATTAACTGATTAGGCCCATTAGTAAGCCTATTAGGCCCAATGGCAAAATGACGTTTAGCTGGTCCTTTTAACGGTCTTTTGGCCCTCGGCCAGGTCTACCAGCTGGCCAACTTACCAACTATCATTTGTCTATAAATACTACACATTTATGACACTTTCAATTATCCAATTTCAGCCTTAAGCATTTATTTTTCTCAAGCTAGTGCATTCTTACTACTTGATTCTACACTTTGTTTACTTGGACATCGAAGGGGTGATCCTTGGACACACCGTCGAGGCCAGTAGCCTTCGTTCACTTGTGCAGAGCATTCGGAGTACCTTTCGAACCTTGTATCCAAGCTCATTCAAGTCTTCCTCAAGTTCAATCAGATTCTTATTACAATCATATTATTGTTTTTACCTGGAACATTCTATTTATAGATGTAAGAGCATTTACAACATGTACATATATAGCTAGAAAAGGGTGATCTAAGTTTCACTTAGGGTCTGTTAACTTCAGCTGAAAACAGCTGACCTGACCTGAACTAATTGAAGCTGAACTAAACTGATTTTAAGCAAAATTAAAGAAGAGTTGAACTGAATTGAACTGAACGGAACTAAAATGAATAAAACTGAACTGAATTAATTTTAAGGTGAAGTAAACAGACTCTTAGGCCCTGTTCTCCTCGTCTTTTTTTTTTTTTTTTTACTTATTTTCAGCAAAAATAAGTTCAGTTCAGCAAAAATCAATTTCAACTTTCAATCCTTAATAAATTGTTAATGATTTCATTAAAAATAAGTTTAGTTCAGCAAAAATAAGTTCAGATCAGGAAAAATAAGTTAAAGAGAACAGAGTCTTAGAACTGATATAAAATCCATCAAGTAAAATCGGCAATACGTCATGCACTTCTTTAGTTTGAGGTCTTACAAGATGTTTGTTCTGTCTTCTGGTAAAGACTAAAAACTGAAGGATCATATAGTATATGACACCAGTCAAATCCTCTCCTGATCAGTTAATAACATTGCATTCGTGGCTCATTCACACAATTATAATTCACAATAACAACTTGCTTAAATCAAGTGTGCTGAAATTGTTAAAAGATGTTGACAGGAAAGACTTTGACCTCGAAGTTTCAAGATATGGTTAATAAAAATAATTAAGTACAAATAATCTTAAATTGATTCATTAATTGCACAAGGGGAAAAACAAAACATTATAAAATATACTTCGTACAAAAATAAAGATCACTGATCACAATTATAGTTTTAAATTACATACTGCTCAGTTCTATGCAACTATTTATAGATCAGCAAGTAGTAATGTAGGACAAATTTATGCCTAGAGAACTGCAACTATTTTTGGATGGTCCAACCTAGTAGTTTACAAATGGGCCTATACTTAATTTCATGGATTAATGGCTTATTGATTTCCTAATTAAGGATCTATTTTACTCGACGTTTACTCTATTTTCTTTTTTTTTCAAAATATTTTAATGAAAAGGAGTTAATGCAAAATCGTTAGAACTTTGTGATAGAGTATATAGGCTATTCCTAAGCATCAACTATCAGTTTAAATTTTGATTGAATTGATCCTCTAGTATTATATCAGCGCTAGCGTGACACAAAAGTTCCACACTTCTACTATACTATATAGATTACATGCTAATTAATGAAGCTCCCAACTACAAGTCTATGCTTTGAATTTTCCTACAAATACTAGTCAAAAGATACTTAGGGGCAAATATACATACCAAATAGTCTTGTGCCTTGTCATACCCAAGAATTACATCGTTCAACTTTCCTGTAAAAGCAATTTTTGTAAAGTTAAGAGCTAAAACGGCAAAACCCAAAAGAATTAGAAAATAAAGATAAGTAGAATGTAATTATAAACGCATAAATAAAATATGCATGTGGAAGGTTTCTACAATTAGATTTTAGTTTAATATGTCCCTATTTAGTTTGTTGCATTAGTCGATTCACTAAATAATTTAAAAACTCAATCAAATAGTTGGCATCCTTGAAACATCCATACCAAAAAAAAATTCCCATATACGAAGTACTAAATAAATTAATACAGATTTGATCCATTTTTGCATATTAAATAATTAATTGAATTATATTTTGATCCACTTTTCATATCAAATGTTCAAATATATTAATCTATTTATAAACTTATGAATAAAATGACTTATTAACCATTTTTTATAGTCGCATTGATAACCATTAATACCTCTAATCCTAAAATTAAAATTGTAACCAGCTAATATGCACAACAAACATATACTGCCTCGTATATTTTCACTCTAAAATTAAATATATGTACTATCAAACTATCAACCTCATTAAGCACAATCAATTAAGCACTATCAAACTATAAATATAACTTATTCTTAGAGTTCAACTATAAGCCTTAGATCATCTAAGGCAAGACATTTTCCATTTTTTTACATCTATACATTATTATATAGACATATAGTGACAAAAATTTCTCATCCTTCAAAAGTAGCCTTTTTACTCCACATTTTTCTTTTTTTTTTTTTTAATAAAATTCAACATTACATTTAAAAAGAGCATATGCAAGTGTACAACAAATTTATCAAGAAACCAATAACTAATTTTCACTAAATTAATAATTTATATTCTAAAATCTAAATTAAACAAAACAAAAAAAAAAAAAAACTAAATTATTTATTAAACAGAAAATTCAACCTCTAAATAAATCTAACCTAATAATAAAATAAACTTAAAAAAAAACCCAATAATATTGAACACAATATTAAACGAACTTACCATATTTATCAGGAAGATGAACAGAGATAACAGTAGCTCCATAATTAGTGAGCTTAACAGAAATATTTGTTTTCTTCAACTCATAAATACTAATTTCTGCTTCACTTTTTGGGTTATTTTTGTGATGATGATGATTTAAAATGTAAGAAATTTGAGGATCATTTGATGATGCATAACTACAACTGATGAAATTAAGAAAAAACAGAGTTATAAAGTGAGTGATTTTAGCCATTTTGAGGGGGCTCACATATGTGACTTTCTTGTGCTAAGATTTATTGAAGAAACCAAAGTGTGGTGTTTATACAAGTACAAAATCCAACGTGGAAATGTCAACGTTGTGAATTGGCTGGATTTTGAATAAAGTAACCTTCATGGCAAAGACTAATCATGCATCTAGCACGAGTACTTTACTTGATGTATATCTTTATAGATAATTCGTCTTTGTATTGAGGATAGATATCACATGTTCTGTAAAAGACTTGTGTAAAACTACTACCTCCGACTTTTTGTATTGAGGATAGATATCACATGTTCTATAAAAGACTCGTGTAAAACTACTGCATCCGACTTTTTTTAGTTGCTATAGTTGCTTTTTCACATATCTAAAGACGCAACTTATAATATTAATATCTCGAGTTTGGGTCAGTAAAAAAAATATTAAAATTATATATTCGGAAAGTATACATTAAGACAAATCAAATAAGATCTCATGTGCTTATTTTTTTCCTTACATATTAAGGACCAAATCAAGTCAAAGTTGCAACTTGAATAGTGCTAAAAATCCATATATAGCAACTAAAAAAATATTGAGCTGAGGGAGTATTTTATTTTTATATTTATGTTAATATCAAATCGGATCAGAAAAAAAAAAATAAGTTCAAACCAGATTTAAATAATTAGAACGTACACAGCTGCACTAAACAAATGCTCAGGGAGGGATGAATATATATGTTAATACTAAGATTTAATGCTCAGGGATAAAAAAAACATCATGTTCATCGCACATAGATCCAAGACAATTGCATGTGGAACAATTTAGCCTATCAAAGTGAACAAATAAATAGTAAATTCTTCGTTCTAGCTCTATACTTGACAATCAAATTCAATAAATTAGCTGTTGAATGTCATAACTAAGACACATATATGTAGTCTTCAGTTCGATTATCGATGTCTTTTACTCTGTCGAAAACTGGTAGAACATTTGATGTTTGTAAGTTTCCCCTGGTGCAACCATCACTGATGGGAAGTTCGGATGATTGACGGAATCAGGGAAGCCTTGAGTCTCCAAAGCGATACCAGAATTATGTCCATACATATATCCACCTTTACCTCTTGTGCTATTCATCTTAGTGCTTGTATAAAACTGGACTCCGGGCTTGGTCGCAAACAACTCCATCACCCTTCCTGATTTTTTATCTTTCACAATTGCAACAGGATGTACAGGACCATGACCTTGTTTTGGAAGATCAAGCACGTAATTGATGTCATACCCATTCGGAAGCTGGTTAAGCCTGCTCCCTACAGTGTGGGGAGTAAGGAAATCATAAGGCGTTCCCTTTACTTGTTCGAATTTGCCTGTAGGGATGAGTTGATCATCTACTGGGGTGATTTGGGAAGCAAAGATTTGAACCTCGTGTTCTAGTATGGTGCCACTATTGTGACCTCCAAGGTTCCAATATGTATGTTGGGCGAGGTTGACTGGTGTTGGCTTGTTTAAAGGTTTCGCTTTCATTGACACTAGAAGATGTTTTTCCTGGACTACCCTGTATGTCACTGCTACCTGCAGATTACCAGGGAATCCTGCAATCATTTGTTGTACAAATTGTATTAATTAGAAGTCATGAAACATCCGATATCTTGGCACCATGCTAATCTATGGGACCGCCTTGATCATAATAAGAGAAACATTAAGGCATGAAAATAATAGAGACTAACCTTCTTCTCCATCCTTGCTGAAATAAGTGAAGGTAATAAACGGAGAAGGAGCTTCCGGGTAGTACTGTTCTACTGACCATGTTACACGACTAAATCCTTTGGGGCCACCTGTAACAATACTAATATGTCACTCTAACGAAAATTGTTGTCCTGAAAAAAAAAATTGCAAGTATGCAACACTATGTGATAAGACTACTTTTGTTGAATTTTACCATGAAGAATGTTTCCGTTCTCATTTGGAACGAGCTTGTATTGTTTTCCTTGGTAAGTATACTCCGCTTTAGCAATTCTATTAGCTACACGCCCAACAAGAGCTCCGAAGTATGTTTTATCATCCTGTCGTATTAACAAAAAAAAAAGATCCATATTACAATAATGCAAATGAGTTTGGTTCAGAAGAATGAACCTCCACATACCACATTGCTCGATCAAACAAGTGCTCGAAGGCAAAGAATAAGTCATCTAAGTTCAATTTTTCATTTTTCTCGTTAACAAGAACAAAGACTTTGTATAATAGGGGTACGGTATGTCCTCAAAGACAAACCAAAATAAAGCTCATATTTTCCCTTTTCGTCTTTGTGGTTCAGTGGTAGTTCTTAGGCAGAAGTAGGTGGTCATTGTGTCGATCTGTGCAGGTTTGATGGAGCAGAAATTTAGCCATTTGGCTAAGCAACATGCACAGGACTTAACCGGACTAGGTTGGTTTGTGACATTAAGTTGGCTAAAAAGTTCAATACACGGCGTGCTAGACCTAAACTGAATGGGGCTTTAGCTCCGGCCATTCCAACCAACGACAACTAGAATTTAGGACTTATTCGAAGCAGCAAAATTATAAGAAACCGAAGCATCAAGAGTGATTCACCAAAAAAAAAAAAAATAAATAAACATTATCAGCTATATATAAACAAAGTGATGATAGTGTTCACATAGATTCACGAATTGTACCACACAAAATGGAATTACAATTAACAAACACAAGGAAACAAATTACACATCACAAGAGCCAGTTTATAATTGCAGTGGTCAGTTGTTTAATTAATTGAAGATCAGCAAGTTGTTTAATTTATGTGTAGAGAATTGCAATTATAAAAATAAAAAATAAAAACTCTACAATTGTATGACATAATGCACAACTACAATAGATACAAACAAACAAATAGCCAAATAGGGAATATGATCGAAGTAAAAAAGAATGTGCATNTTATCGATGTCTTTTACTCTGTCGAAAACTGGTAGAACATTTGATGTTTGTAAGTTTCCCCTGGTGCAACCATCACTGATGGGAAGTTCGGATGATTGACGGAATCAGGGAAGCCTTGAGTCTCCAAAGCGATACCAGAATTATGTCCATACATATATCCACCTTTACCTCTTGTGCTATTCATCTTAGTGCTTGTATAAAACTGGACTCCGGGCTTGGTCGCAAACAACTCCATCACCCTTCCTGATTTTTTATCTTTCACAATTGCAACAGGATGTACAGGACCATGACCTTGTTTTGGAAGATCAAGCACGTAATTGATGTCATACCCATTCGGAAGCTGGTTAAGCCTGCTCCCTACAGTGTGGGGAGTAAGGAAATCATAAGGCGTTCCCTTTACTTGTTCGAATTTGCCTGTAGGGATGAGTTGATCATCTACTGGGGTGATTTGGGAAGCAAAGATTTGAACCTCGTGTTCTAGTATGGTGCCACTATTGTGACCTCCAAGGTTCCAATATGTATGTTGGGCGAGGTTGACTGGTGTTGGCTTGTTTAAAGGTTTCGCTTTCATTGACACTAGAAGATGTTTTTCCTGGACTACCCTGTATGTCACTGCTACCTGCAGATTACCAGGGAATCCTGCAATCATTTGTTGTACAAATTGTATTAATTAGAAGTCATGAAACATCCGATATCTTGGCACCATGCTAATCTATGGGACCGCCTTGATCATAATAAGAGAAACATTAAGGCATGAAAATAATAGAGACTAACCTTCTTCTCCATCCTTGCTGAAATAAGTGAAGGTAATAAACGGAGAAGGAGCTTCCGGGTAGTACTGTTCTACTGACCATGTTACACGACTAAATCCTTTGGGGCCACCTGTAACAATACTAATATGTCACTCTAACGAAAATTGTTGTCCTGAAAAAAAAAATTGCAAGTATGCAACACTATGTGATAAGACTACTTTTGTTGAATTTTACCATGAAGAATGTTTCCGTTCTCATTTGGAACGAGCTTGTATTGTTTTCCTTGGTAAGTATACTCCGCTTTAGCAATTCTATTAGCTACACGCCCAACAAGAGCTCCGAAGTATGTTTTATCATCCTGTCGTATTAACAAAAAAAAAAGATCCATATTACAATAATGCAAATGAGTTTGGTTCAGAAGAATGAACCTCCACATACCACATTGCTCGATCAAACAAGTGCTCGAAGGCAAAGAATAAGTCATCTAAGTTCAATTTTTCATTTTTCTCGTTAACAAGAACAAAGACTTTGTATAATAGGGGTACGGTATGTCCTCAAAGACAAACCAAAATAAAGCTCATATTTTCCCTTTTCGTCTTTGTGGTTCAGTGGTAGTTCTTAGGCAGAAGTAGGTGGTCATTGTGTCGATCTGTGCAGGTTTGATGGAGCAGAAATTTAGCCATTTGGCTAAGCAACATGCACAGGACTTAACCGGACTAGGTTGGTTTGTGACATTAAGTTGGCTAAAAAGTTCAATACACGGCGTGCTAGACCTAAACTGAATGGGGCTTTAGCTCCGGCCATTCCAACCAACGACAACTAGAATTTAGGACTTATTCGAAGCAGCAAAATTATAAGAAACCGAAGCATCAAGAGTGATTCACCAAAAAAAAAAAAAATAAATAAACATTATCAGCTATATATAAACAAAGTGATGATAGTGTTCACATAGATTCACGAATTGTACCACACAAAATGGAATTACAATTAACAAACACAAGGAAACAAATTACACATCACAAGAGCCAGTTTATAATTGCAGTGGTCAGTTGTTTAATTAATTGAAGATCAGCAAGTTGTTTAATTTATGTGTAGAGAATTGCAATTATAAAAATAAAAAATAAAAACTCTACAATTGTATGACATAATGCACAACTACAATAGATACAAACAAACAAATAGCCAAATAGGGAATATGATCGAAGTAAAAAAGAATGTGCATCTTTTGTGGTCGAGTATACAAAAGAAGTTGATATAGACTAGATTTGAGCCATGTAACTTTTTTTTTTTTTTTGAACTAACTTTTCTTTCAATGATTTGGACTTTCTTTTATTTTCTTTTTTTAAAAGTTGAAAGGGATGATGAAATAGATATCATAAAAAGTATAGAAAAAAAAAACTCGCAGCGGAAGGGAAAAAAAATTATGATAATCCAGCCGGTGGGTAGAAATTAATTACTCAAACCTACCGGCAAGAGAAGAAAATTTTTATGAAGGAACCCAACATCTAACTTGCTCTTGATACCATATTAGAGGACCAACTCAACCAAAAGTTTAAGCTTATAATTGAAGCCCAGAAATAGTTTATATACTATATCACGAAAAATGTATCAATTGTTGCCCCTTATCACGTGAGCCTATAATTAATTATATGTTTCCCTTTCTAAAAGATATAGTGCAATGTATGAGCTGTTGAGCACTTGAGCCACATAATTAACCATATATATCCATTTTATTTTTTGATAAGTATGGGGTTTGATTTGCTAATTTATCGGATTAATATGATTTTCTAAAACGATTTAAAATAATAACATGTACACCAGTCACCGGTCAATCTTTGAGTCCATTTAAAACGCAAAGCCTCATAAGTCATAACTTGGGATTATTCAAAACCTTAGACTTATAAATACAAATATTATTCAAAAGAGTTGGGAGCAAAATACGTACCACATAGTCTTTTGTCCTATCAAACCCAAGAACTACATCATCCACCTTTCCTGTATTAGGGAAATTAAAATCTCATTTAAATAACAATAAATAATGATTGAAATCTCATGTCTTGAATATCATTTCTCGAAATAAAAACTTTAACCAACTAATATAGTACATTAACCCGATAAAATATCATATATGCTTTGAAGTATCACACTAAAAAAACCATTGACAATTTGACGTTATTATTGTTTATACGATCTTATATTCAAATATCTTTCGGTTACACAATTAAAGGCATTAACTATAGTGACCCAGAGAAGAGTATTGTTAAAGTTTTCCCACCTTTTGGGATATTCATTCTTCATTTCGAAAATATTTAAACACTAAAAAACCAAAAAATAAAATACTACGTAAAATAATATTGCAAATATTTCTCACCTTTGTAACCCCTTACTCAACAACTTAAAGACGAATTTTAAGTAGTATTTGCTTTAATTTTTTAACAAAGAAAAAAATTAATTATATTTATTAGAGAACCAACTAAATCAAAATTTTAAGTCTATGGTTACAACACTGAAATAGTTTATACTACATTCGTTTCCAATTAGTATTTTATATCTCACAAATAATATCCAATTGTTGCAACTAAGAAAACGGAGATAGTATATGATCAGAAAATAAATAGGATAATAATTACAATGAGTACGTAATATGTCACAAAAATTAAATAAATAAATAAATAATTTTTAGTAAATTAATATTTTGAAAATGACTCGTAAAAAAATTAGACTATGATCATGAGAAAAATCCAAAATTTTTGAATTTTATTAAGCTACACACTTGGAAAGCTAAAATCCAACCGTTTAACAATATAAACTTTTGGGAGAGATAAAATATTTAATTGTTGCAACTAAAAAATTGAACGAGTAATTAAATAAATTGTTGAAAAATAAAACAAACAAAAAATACAAGAAAAACAATAATGGAGTAAATTAAAATTACCGTTTTTATCAGGGAGGAAAACGGAGATAATAGTAGCACCATAATTAGTGAGCTTAACAGAAATATTTTTAGTCTTCAATTCATAAACTCCAACTTTTGGGGGTTTTTTATTGTTATTAATATTATTATTAGAAGCTTGAGAACTATTTGATGATGATGATGCAAAACTGTTATTGATGAAATTTAAAAATATCAAACTTAAAAACAAAATTGGTAAGGAAGAAATTTTAGCCATTTTTTGATAGGGGGATTTTTTTGGTTTTGTGTTATTGTTCTTCTTTTTGTCGGATAAACCAAAGTTTGGTGTTTATATAAGTGCAAAATCATCCAACGTGGATTTGTCAAATAGCAAATTGGCTGGATTTTGGATAAAGTAATTAAACTATAATAAGATTGACTCACCTATATGTAAAAAAAATATATAGGCATTTTTTAGGTAAAAGACAGTATGTTATTAAATTCATTATTAGTTGGATTTATTCTATTTACGGTCTCTTATAATTTACAACAAAATTACATTTTAGGATTTGATATTCCTTGTTTTTAGGGAAATAAAAAACAAATACGCAAGTACTCGGTATATTTCATTGAATTTATATTGCATATTATTCTCGTTTTACCTATTTTATCAAATTAGTTATTGATTCGAAAATCTTCAAAAGATAAATTGAATATATTTTCGTTGGAAATATTTGATGTGTTTTTTTTTATTTTTGGCCTTATCCATCTCTTAAACAAGAAATTAGAAAGTTTATCACCATACCATTAAAATTATCTACTAATAGATTTTCATCTTTCGGGTCGAGACTTAATTTGTGAAATACAAGTATTATCACGTTTTGTTTCGGAAGCAAGACACAAACAAATTCAAAAAGTTATTTTCTTGTTGAAAAAAAGTTTTTTTTGAGATGTATCATAAACTTTTTAAAATTCTATATTGTATCTAAGAATTTTGAAAAATCCACTCCTATAACCATTCTTAAAAAAGTTAACACTATTGAAAGAAAAAAAAAAACAAATTGACACATCTGATCATTTTTATAAATTTTAAACTCTTATTTAATTTATAAAGAAAATGACTCCGAAAACCTTAAACAGACTATTTTTTGCTGCTGGCAAATTGAGTTGAAGTTTTTTTTTTTTTGATGAAAAGGTTAAAGCATTAAATTTAAAAGTTGAAGTTTATTTTAATAGTTATTCTAAATCTAGTGGGCATAGAGAAATTTTCAAATTCTTGGGTACAACTTAGGATTTTAAAAGCTCATGCATGGGTACGGTGTAGGTGAGAAAAAAGTGAAATTTTCATATTAGGGCGTGTTTACTTTAGCTGAAAACAACTGAATTGAATTGAGCTGAGCTAAACTGAACTAAACTGAAAGTTTTTTAATGAAGGATTAGTGAGTAACAAAATAAAAGAAGAGCTCAACTGAACTGAGTTGAGCTAAACTGATTTTAAGCTGAAGTATATAAGCCCTTAATAACAAACACTTATCATTCATAATTCGTACAGGTGACACATGAATGCGGCTTACAAAGTTTTTTTTTGTTTAATTTTAATTCAGCATGACCATTAATTAAGCAAATTTATACCTAATGTGTACACTACTCAAATGCGGCTTACAAAGTTATAAATTATTAGTATAATACAGCAAAAAAAAGTCACATTTCTGACTTTCTGTGCACTACTAATTCCTAGATGATGAACATAACTTCAAATATAACCTCAAATACGAGTTGAAAATGAGAATAGTGGCACTGATTTTATCCCATAAACCATACTGCACAAGGAGTTCATTGGCATCTTTACTTTTCGACAATGAATTCCTGAATCTCTATCCCCGTGTGCCGAGCTCCACCCTGCAAACTGAGCAGAACTTCATCACCAACTTTCAGAGAAGTCACAGGAACTACGGTTCTTTGAGAACCATGTCCTGCAGAAAAGTCATAAATGGTTAGTTCCACCCAGGAAACAAGTGAAATTAGAGTAATGAAGGGCAAGTAATTATTCACCTCCATAAGGGGAAACAAAACCGACCGTCTCTGCATTCTGTAGGAGTATACTGTAAGAACTTTGATCAGATGCCTGAAAACAAAGGCAATAGTTAATTCATACATTACGAACCCTAAAAGACATGTATTTCTATCATCATTGGTGATATCAAAGGAGAAAACATAAATATAATTTGTCAGGGTGCCCAAGATCTTGCTGAAAAAAAAAAGTTGACAGTTCCAAATTTGAACACTCCCAAGCTAATTAGCAATGAAGATAAGACTGCAAAAGAAAGCTGAGAAAAAATGGTAGAAACTAGAAAGAAAGAACAATGAAGCAAGCACTTAAGGATCCTACAATTAACTCCCTGGCTACTCTGATCTTCAGTATACACAGCATAAGCGAATACATTTTCAGCATATTTGACAATTTGCCTGAGCAGTGCATCATTAATATCTTTTTGTTTAGTCATTGCAGCTATTTTTTCCAAAGGAAAGCAAATTAGCAACTTCATCCATCTCAGCAGCCTCTCCCACTTATCAGACTGAAATGAGAAATTGGGAACAAAATGCTCAACACAGGTCAGACAAAACTCTGGCTGTGATGGTGTATAGAACATGCGCTGAACTAGTGAGGTGAACTTTACACTGGTTAACACTTTAACGCACAGATCACACCAAAGTGTCTCGTATATTCAGTGTAGAGGAAGAAGTTTTATCCAATCAAATTATGTTCATTGTGTGTCAGCTGATAAGTGTATTTTATGCTTATATTTTACCCCCTTTTCTGGTTTATTTTGACTCTAACCTATGCTCTTCGGAGCTATTTTGGCTAACATTTGGTTGTATGGAGTTGTTTGTGCTTGTTAGTGACTTTTTGCAGGATTTCGGTGTTTTTGCATTGATTCCGAGGCAATCATATGAGTTACAACTAGATACTAGAAGCCATGGGTTAGAATTGAAGTAATCAGGAAGCTATGATGAAGCCTGGAGTAACTAGAAGACGAGCCAACTTGATTTAGGCGAAAAAGTCATTTCGCCCGGGCAGTCGGGCGGAATTTACTTAGCATTTTTCAAGAAGATAGGGGCGAAAACACTGATCGCGCCCGATCGGGCGGATTTCGCCCGGGCAGTCGGGCGAATTGCTTCCAAGGCCAAAATCACTCGCTTTGTGAGCCCGATCGGGCGGATTCTGCCCAATTGGTCGGGCGGATTGTCCGGAGCCCGTTTTTCACTCCTTTTGACCCGAGCATTGTACTTTTTATATAAATAGTGTTTGTGTTAGGTCTTTTTAACACATTAGAGACTAGACTAGAAATTATTTTCTCTCATTAGGATTTTTCATTCAGTTTCTCTCTAGAACTTACTTTTGTCAAAACTCAATCATTCATTCAATACAATTGCAATTTCAGGTTCTTCTTTATTTTCTTCTCTTGTTTTTATTAGTTTAATTATTTCCTTAGTTTTAATTGTTAGTAGTATTTTCATTTTAGATCTTGATTTTGTTTTAGTTTTTGCTTTTAAGTTATTTTTGTTCTTGTTATTTAGTTTAATTGTCGTAGTCATGTTTTTAGTTTCAGTACTTATGATCAAATTAGTTCCTTTAGTTTCTATTATGCGTGAGTAGTTCCCTTTCTAGGACTAGGGGATCCATGATTTGATTTTGATGCTTTGTTCATAATTGTTAGTTTGGTTATTAATGTACTTGAATTCCTGTTGTCAATTTTTATTGCTTTCAGTTAAATACTGGCCAGGTTTAATTGTTAGTTTGATATTGTTGAAATCGATGCCGAGAGGTAAGATTACCACAATTAGATCATAAGGACAATAGGCAAAACGAGTCTAAGTGAGCGAGAGCCATTAGAGGAGTTTTGAAGGGGACTAGATTCGAGAGAATTAGTGGACCTTAATTCAAGGAAATTGATAGACTAATTAATTAATTGTGTGCAATTCATTGATTAATCTATGGTGAACCGATGTCCTAGACTTAGTCATAGATTTTTCCCCTTAATCAACTTAGTTCTAGTTTTAGTTAGCGTTTGAGTCTTAATTCGACATTCAAAGGCCCTTTACACAGTTTAGACTTTTTAGAACTAATAGGTTTAATTGCTTCCCTGTGGATTCGATCCCTACTTCCCTAGCTATATTAGTTAGAGTGGTTAGGTTTATTTTTGATAGGTGTGCGATAGTCTCATCATCAGCAATGGTAGCAATAATCTTATCAGTAAGCTACTTGATTCCTCAACTTTTAGCTTGTAAGAACTTGGCAATAGAGTGTGGCTTCTGCCATATCTAATATTTATGATTTCTTTCTTTTCTTTTTTTATCAACAACTATATGGTTCTTTACTTTCTCTTTTTTAATTTGTGGGGTTGGGAGTGGGATGCAACTAGCTGGATCATGGATCCCCTAAAGAGTTAAGATGCTAAAGGGGTGGGGAGGAAGTAGGACTCGTTTGGTTGACTAAGAAATTAACTTCTAGAAGGAAATTTCATTTCAAGGGAAATTTCTTCTCTCACTAAAATCCTAGAAATTTGTCTTAAAGTTTTTTTGATTGACATGAGGGAAATTACATTTCCCATGTTTTCCTGTGATTTCCCATGTTTTGTTTGATTCACTTGCTTTACTTCCCATAAAATCTAAAATATTAATTTATTTTTTAATATAGTTGAAGATCGATTGTCAAAGAAAACGGTTGAAGATGGGATGAAAAGAAAGATTCAACCATTATATGTTAATCAAGTGATTATGCTTTATGCTTCACACTAATCATCAGTATTCCAACTTAACCAATGAAGGATTGGAAATTTTCCATGCTTCATGGAAATTTAAGCTTCCCCATTTTCACTTATCCATGCCAACTAAATAATCCATCTGATTTATACTTTTTAGGAAATCAACATTTTCAACCAAACAACACCTAATGATCATTCACCCTCTCACCCCTTTCATCTCTCGCTTCAAAAACTTCAACATGAACCAGTAAGTTTTTCAGAAGCAAAACTTAACACACTCAATGTAAGAGAGGTAAGTAATGACAGGATATTTGGTGAAACTTCTTGTTTCTCTTTCCCAAATAACTAAATAACAGAACATGTAAAACTAATATTATGACAACTTTCATGATTAAGTCAGAATAGATGGAAGTCAAGCACAAACCTTAGCTTCCACCAGAACCAACGGCCTGCACTCTATTTTAACACGGCCCACAACTGCAGTTCTTTGTTGTCCATTCTGGTCAACCACAAGCACCTCTTTTCCAGCTTTCAGCTCAGACAAGTAGCAAGTCTTTCCACCGGGGACAGCAACATATGAATGGACTGGTCCCTGAAAACTTACAGGCACATCTAAGTTTTAATACTATCTCTACTTTTTTACCCCTATTGCAATGTAAGTTGCAAAATAATTGCAACACACTTTAATGATATGTTATAACATGTGCTCAGTCTCACACTACACTGCTAAAACTCATTTGACCTCACTAATTTACTCGCTAATAACGTAATGCACATGAGTCATGAGTGGTGTTTTCGACATGATTCATTAATTTTATCATTTTTTTTAAACATCTAATTCTATTAATAAGAAATATATTATTTGCATCTTACATTAACTAACTACAATATTAAATATAATGATATACTACCTCTATTTCATATTATTTGCAACAAAAGAGTTCACACGAATTGCTAGGCAAAATTCTGAGAGATGTATGTAATGAGGAGAGAGAAAGAAATAAATGGCAACTTAAAAAGGAACGAAAACATTTGTTGCAAATAATATGAAACACCAATTTTTGGTAAATGTTGCAATTAATGTGAATGATGGATGTTTGGGAACACTCTAAGGGATAGAATCAAAAATGAAGTCATCAACATCAGCAAGGAAAGTTGGTCATGCAGACATTGCAAGCAAACTATAGGAAAACCGTATGCGTTGGTTTGGACACGTGAGACGAAGACTTCAGGGAGCACCGGTGCGAAGAGTGGGATCATGGAATTCTTAAACGAGATAGGAGGAGACCGAAAATGAATTGGTAGGAAGGTGTTACAAAAGATATGAAGCTTTTTTACCACAGAGCGAGGTTCTCAATAGCAGGGTATGGAGGAGGAAATATTTGTGGATTACCGCATAGAATGTTCAATTTTGGTTCATGAAGCCGACCTCAATTAATGGACTAAGGCTTTTTAATTGGTTGCAAATAATATGAAACGGAACTAGTCTAATTGCATAAAAGGTAAACAAATTTAATATGTTTAACTAAAAAGATATGTAAATATATTGAGGGGTTGTTTGGTTCGGTAAAGGCAAAGGGAACCCTATGAGAAAACCAGAAACAAGAAACAAGAAAAAAGTGTTTCCAATTTTCTATTGTCATTTTTAAAAATTTGACCAATTTTTTATTCATTAAATGACATATATTATATGGTTTTGAAAAACAAAAAACTAGAAAACTACATCAATACCAAACGAACCCTTAGTTGTTTGTTTGATTAAAAAAGGGAATCATGGCTACCAACAACCACTATACAAGCCACCTCTCTTTTGTCTTTCTTCAACCCTTAGTTTTAAAAGCGCGCGTCTAGGCATCAGGCACAGCGCAGACATTCCTAAAAGAGCAGCCAGTTGTGTACCTAGGGCGCGCTTTTTTCATCAACCGCAAGATGATGAGGCGAGCACTTTTGGGTGTTTTAGACTTGGGAATATACAAATTCCAGCAAAACAACATCTGATTTTACTCTATGATCTTCTTTTTTCTCTTTATCATCTTTTGGTATTCTTTCTCTTTTTTTACTCTCTTCTTCATTTTTTATGATTCCATTTTAACCTTTGCTTTCCTTCTTTTGTCTTTTATCCAAGACTGGCACAAAAAATTATCACACGGGGACATGGGTTTTATATTTTTATGTTTTTTAATATAATGACCCATTGAAGCACGCCTCTAGGGTTTTTTGGGTTTTTTTTTCAATTTTTTATTTTTAAAAACGCGACTAGGCGCAAGGCGCAAAGCTCATAGCCCTTTTGCGCTTTTGTGCGCCTCTCCTTTTGCGCTTTTGTGCGCCTCTCGCCTTTTAAAACTAAGGAGAGAAGTAACAAATAAATGTGGGGGGTGGTGGGGGGTTAATTTCAATAATTGCTAGAGACTTGGGTCTTTGAAATTACCTTGATAGCATGGAAGAAGTTCCTGGAAGTAACCTGCTAGATATCAAGGGATTCTCCATGAAATTCTTTGCAGATGTTTCTGACGTGTTTCGTGATACAATTGGAAGGTTAGGGATAGGCATTGTTGCACGCTCCCTAACCAAATGATAATGAAAACAGTGGGAAACACGTGGCAAGTGAATAACTGAATTATTGAATAATCTTCACTCCCCTAAAGTTAAGATTAGTGCTCAATTGGTCATATGCTCATAGTTGTCATTAATAATTGAATTATTGTGAAGGTTTCTCCTTGTGAGAGTGCACTAACTTTTCCTAGAAATGTTGAGTACCTTGACTTGCATAGCAGTTGTCAAAGTCATCTTTGTAAATTATAATCAGTGTTAAGGCTTTCCAAGTGAGGGTTCAACACACCTGCCCTACTCTCCTCTTCCCTTCCCTCCCCATCTATCCCTCGCTCTACCTCTAAATCAGAAAGCATAGATTATCATTTTAGTCCGGTCAACGCCCTTCACTGAAAATAAATGACTTATAGATAAGGCATGAAGAAATCAGGGGTTGGCAGAGGAATTTTGTCTGAAGAGAACTGTAAAGATGCGGTTCAGCCTATAATGGTCAACACACCCATAGCGGCGGTGTTTGAATGACACAAAACATATATGGAAATGGTTCTATAAACAGAAACTCTGCACCAGCTCGGCTACAAATTTAGCCATGCAATTGCACATAAAAAATCAAACTATTGAAACTGGTGCTTATGGAAAGAAGAAACAAAGGTAGACTAAAAAATTGAAAGTCATCTATTTTCAAGCTGAACTTTTAAGCTTCTGATAGATTGCTTATACCATGATCTTTGATGGCTAAAGAAATGAAAATATAAATATTGACAGAAAATATATCATGCAAGACTCACCGCATTAACTCGAAAGGGTCGACTAGCAATGTAATCAGTCTCCATGCACTCTGAATGGACAAGAAAAAGTCCTCGCGCAAAGGAACCCGCCTAAGAAAAACCTTAATTATGAAACTCCAAACAAAATAAAGACATAACAGAAAAGGAATGAGCCAGCATAGATACTGATACGGAAAAATAAAAAGAAAAAAGACAAACCAGAAGTCCTTCTCCAGGTTTCATAAGGCTACAAAGATCCACACACACACGGTCCCCCATTCCAGCCATATGCACTTGATTTACAGTTGCTTTTATTAATGTCAAACGATTTCTGGCCTCACTCTTCCTGTCAATATATTCCTGACAACTTCAACAATGATTTGAAGTTCACAATAGCCACTTCGCAGTGATACAGCTAAATTTGGAAAACGTACCTTTAATTTAATAACTGGATCAATATCTTGAACTTTTAAAACAACACCTCCAAGACCATGTTCTAGAGCCTAGAAAAAAATTAAATCCAACAGAAATAATCAAAACTTGATTAAAATAATAGTAAATTTTAGTTACATTAAGGTTGCAGACAAGTGCATCTTAGTTAAAAATATGCATGGAGCACTCAAACCATACTCTTCTACTCTCCAATTGCATATAAAGCCATATATAGTTTTCCAACTAAATTGGCATGTTTGTGATCGTTTTTAAGTCATATATTTGATCACTATAAGAACCCTCAAGGTCGTATTATCATGCATCTCCAGAGTCCAATTTGCTTACTACCATTTCAATAGGCCTCCAAAGTCCAATTTGCTTATTATACTATAAATCTATAATATATTCCAATAGTTACATTTAGTCTACAAACATTAAGATTTGTTGCAGTGGTAGAACACACTACTTTAGAGTTTGCAAGTTGTGTGTTCAATTTCTCTTGCTATCATTATTCTTCCCTTTTGATTACCTACCTTTTCTTATTCTTCTATTTTTTACTTCTTACTATTTTTTTGAGTCACCTTTTTTCATCACGTTACTGTCAACCGTATCAAAGGTCATTACCAAAATAATATACAAGTATATTTTTTTCTTAATATCTATCACTTAGTCTAGCAGGGGGGACATTAAAAAATGATTCTGACAATCTATTTTAATTATTTGACATTACTCTTATGCTCCGCATCAAATTCATCTTCTTACAGTATTGCAAGGAATGATTTTGATATTTGACCAAGTGAGCATAATAATAATCTCTTATGTTAACCTTGTGTTTCGCCTTTAATTGCTAAAGCACAAGCCATGGCATTAGTTAACTTAGGGAGGTGTACTGTTTTCATATAAGTGTATTCACCTGCTTACTCATTTTATGTTGAATTTGCATGGATATCTCAAATTATACTATCCTAGACATCGCTATGTTTTTTTATTTTCTCATTTTATGATAGCTGTACGGATCATGATTGAATAACTGTGCAGATCATGACTGATACTAGGTGTAAAGCTTTTAAGTCAAAAATTATGACTGAAAGACAAAATTTTCTTAACTATCATACAGTAACTGCATACCTCAAGGAAGTTTTGAGCCTCCGCAAAAGTTTCAGCAACAGCTATAACTCTCTTGTTAATGCCTTGAATGGCTGCAATAATATTTTCAGCAGGTATAACCTAAAAATGCAAAACAGCTAAGGTAAGATGAATTGTATCTATTAGGGCAAATTACCTATGGCGTACAGTCAAGTAATTGGGAGTCAACCAAGTCATCCTCAAAGCAATGTAGTAAATTATTAAGGACTATTAACTGCGCAAATTTTATACCACGTGTGACTACAGGTTTGAAGTAGGTTGTGTTAATTTAAGATCCAAGGCAAGCAGAATAGAAAAATAAACACGACAGTAAAATGCTCTTGGAATATCTCAAGTTCAGCCCTAACAAATGCCAGAAATATATATATACATTTGAATAATTGATGCTATATACAACTATCAATATCTATGTTAGAACTTAGAACAATCATGAATTCTCTATGAGCCTACAGTGTTTTAAATAAATACTATTAGCCAGTCCTATAGCCCTAAAGAGATGGAAACTATTACCATTATACAGTAATTATACCTGCCAATCTAGTAGATGAATGACACTGTTCTCTGACTCATCTACAAGAAGCATTTGATCTAATTGTTGAGGAGATGATATCTCAAAGAATGAGGCTACACTTTGATTTTCTGTGTCTAACAAAGCTTTGTCTTTGACATACAAAGGATTTATCATCGCAATAGCTGCAAGGTATAGTAAAAGAAGACTGATAAATCAAATCATGTACTAACTTTGAATGCATTATTACGGCATAGAAACATGATAGAGAAAATTCAGCAATTTGGCTTTTACATTCAAAAACGCATTAATCTAATGCATGAAACTGTTACATAAACCAAAGCAAATGGAAATTTAATTAGCTTTGATTCAAAGAAGTCAGATACAATTATATTAACAGTATCAAATTTAGCTTACATGTAGAGTTGTTCCGCAAGTGTCCCAAAGTGTTAACATTCCTTCCCAACTCACTACAACCAACAAAACTAATAACTACTGCAAGGATATAAGCTACTTTCTTTACTGTATTGAGCCGCAAAACTTTAAAATCTAGTCACACGTTAAACTTAATACGTCGAAAAGTTGGGGTTGCATACATAGCAAGCAAATTAAGGGAGAATCGTTTGCGTTGGTTCGGACATGTGAGACGAAGACCTAAGGGAGCCCCGGTGCGACGAGTGGAAGGGTGGGATCATGGAAATCTCAAACAAGCAGGGGCGGTTTACGGGGTGTGCGGGGTGGTCGACAGAACAGGGCCCCCAACTTCTAATATATAGTCATTAGTTTCATAAAATAGCACAAAACTATTGTTAGAGTAGTGGTTAAAGCATTATGAGTATACACGAAAGATACTAAGTTCAATTCCTCTCATTATCAATTTGTTAGTTTTTTTTGGAAATACTTCAAAGGTCCCAAGTTCCCAACTATCACAATGCATTAAATGTTCTCGTTTTCACCTCCAAATTTATCATTAAATCAGATTTTTAACTTCAATTTATTATTGTTTCCCCAAATTCTCATTTTTTTATCCTCAATCTCAAACTTCTTTTATCTTCCATAAACAATAAACAATTATCACCATTCTAAAATAGAATTGGTTATCCATTCAAGCTATTGTCTATCTCCCAATTTTTCATTAGCTTCATCTTTTTAATCATTTTTGTCGAATTTTATAATATAGCGAATTTTATTTACCAAATGAAATTGGGTATTTATTAGAAAAAAGGCCTCATTTTGAGAAGTTGCACAGGGCCCCGTAAAAATTACATTATTGTAGCTCGGACTCTGCAAACGAGGTAGGGAAGACCGAAAATGACTCGGTGGGAAGGGTTAAAAAGGATATGAAGCTTTTAGATTTACAAGAGAATGAGGTTCTCGATCACAGGGGATAGAGGAGGAAAATTTATGTCGATGACCACATGGAATGGTTAATTTTGCTTTATGTAGCCGACCCCAATTTTTTGGGATTAACGTTGTGATTGATTGATTGATTGAATTCAGACTCGGGTGAGAGGAAAGTCATTAGGTTGCAGGGGACCCCCATTCGCGATCGTCTTTGTAGGAGAAGCCCTTGTCACACGTTAAACTTAATACATTCAAAAATTTTGCTCCAACATTTACCTAGATAAACAATGTCATCTCTATTTCGCAACAAAGCATTATAATCCACTCTGAATAACTAATCCTTCTTTCAACCTAAAAATCACAAAGTCTTTCATCATTATCGCAACTATATTCGCATATTCAAGAATAAAAAAAGAAAACAAAAATTATGCCGAATTCATGATCAAAATTTCAAGTTGCAAACCACACTATCAAACTAAAAGTCTAAAACCACTACTTCACTCACTCAAACCGCAAAACTTTAGCATCTCGTCACACACTAAACTTAATACAAAACTTCAAAAAATTTTCCTCCAACATTTACCTAGATCAACAATGTGACCTCGATTTCGCAATGTATACCACATCAATTTCTTTGACCAAAATCTCTACTAAATTCGCAAACAAAACAAAAATTGCGCCAAATTTATGATCAAAACTTTCAAGTTGAAAACCACATTATGAAACTAACAACTTAATTAACTCACTGATCACAAAAACAAACAATAAGCAACAAAAACGTCGTAAGATAAAAGCGTCGAAACAAACTAAACTCACAACACCAATCTTTCGCAAGATTTGTCGAATCAACATCAAAAACAAAAGTATTCCATCCTCTTTCAACCGCAGTCGTCATCACTTCCTTACTCTGCGTCCAAATCCAAACCAATTTTGATTCGCCATACGCTGTCGTATCGAATAACTTCGAACTCATTTTCAAACAACAATTCAATTGAAAACTGCTTTTCGTAATTGAATTGCAGTAAATTCTAGGTTTTAATCTGCAGTTTCGCCATTGACCTAGGTTTAATTGAGCAAATTGCAGGAGATTAGAATTGAATTACAGAGGATTTTGAACATAAATTGGATTTTTTGAGTTAGGTTAGAAGTGAAATGGAGAATAGAGGAGATGAGCGAAGGAAATGTACCTGAAATCGAGTTTGGTGGCGGGAGAAGGTTAGGAGTTTGAGACAATGTTAGAGCCATATTTTACTACCGTTGAGCGTTTTATGACTTCATCTATGCACTCATGCTCCCTTAGTAGAGTCCTACAGTTTGCAATTGAGTTGTGTCGTGTGAATGTATAATGTTTGCGTCAACTTAAATCTACTTATTAAATGTGTCATGTTGGTGTTATGTCGACTTAAGCAACAAAAAATCACAATCCAAATATATGGATGTTAATGAGCCAATACACTCGTGAATAAGCTCATTTGTATATAAATGAACGAGTTTGAATAGAGTTTTCAAGCTCGGTTAATAAATGAGTTTTATTATGAATATCTTATTACTCGGCTCGTTAAGTGTTAAGGTTCGCGAATAACTCGTTCATAGCTCATTTATAAGCTCGTTCATACCCCGTTTGCAGCTGGTTGTAGCTCATTCAAGCTCAATTTTTTCCAGGTAGTATAACTTAATTATATCGAGTATCGAAAAATTAGTTTAATTGTTGAATTAGAAAATATTTACTAGTTGACTTCCCTCATAATTTGCAATGGGATATCAAACGCCATCTTTAATTTTCCAAATACTTTCATTTTGGATATTATTTGAACTTATTGTTTTCAAACATGCATTAATAAATTGTATTAGATTTTATTCCATCTAAATTTAATTATTTGAATAAGTTGGCATTGCATTAAAATTTTCACTTTTATTAATGATTATATTTTTGCTTGTAATACTATATATATTTCGATGTGTAAATTTTGCAAAGAAATGATTAAAAAAAATATATATAGAAGACTCATTTATTCGTAAACTCATTTCCTCATAGACATGATTTGAGCTCGAACTCAAAAAATAAACAATCTTAAACGATCCAAAGTCGAACAATAATTTTAAAAGCTCGGGCACAAGATCAGGTATGCTCAAGCTTGATTAATAGTTATCAAATCTATGTCGATTCTCAAACAAGCTACTACACGGCTCAGCTGAAGTCGGCTCATTGACATTTTTATGTAGGTAGAAATACTGTCAATAAAACCCAAACTGCTGACAAGTCTCCTGTATAGCGTCGGAAAAACTGGACGTACTCTGAGTCTGATTCTCAGAAGTCGTAGGTAATGGAGGAAAGCGTCAAAACACTAGACAACAATTCGTCGTTAATATTTCTTGGCACTGGAAGTTCAACTGGAATTCCAAATGCAAGGTGCATAATTCAGCCTTCTGATCCTCCCTGCTTCGTTTGTTTCGACGCTTTGAAATTACCTCCCCAAATTAACCCTAATTACAGGTTTATCATCTTCCTCTTTTTTTTTTCCTGGAATTTTATTTCATGAAATTTAAAAGTGTTTTATATTTAGGGTTTATAGTCTGGTTTATGTTTGATTGTCTATTTGACTATTGATCATCTGAGTATTTTTATTTGCTTAGAAACTTGAAATAAGCTCAACTATTTTGATTAGAAATCTTGTAATTGGAGAGTGAAATTCAGAGTGTTAATTTGATCGAATTTATGATGTTTAACTATAAGCATGTTTGAATATTGTTTGTTTGTAATACCTTAGCTAAAATGCAATTTCAATCGTTGGAAAATTGGAGAATCGGAGATAGTTTATTTGCAGTTTGATATGTGTAATTGTGTAAATCAGATCTTAGGGGCTGTTTACTTCATCTTAAAATCAGTTCAGCTCCGTTCAGTTCAATTCAGCTCTTCTTTTATTTTGCTACTCATTAATCTTTCATAAAAAACTTTCAGCTCAGCTCCATTCAGTTCAGTTCCGCTGTTTTCAGCTGAAGTAAACAGCCCTTAGTATCACTCTCTAAGAGTTTTGCTGAAGAAGTTGTTTTATTGATTTACAGGTGCAATACGTCGTTGCTTATAGATTATTGTCATGGCAATGGTGAGCATAAGTATATACTTATCGACGCTGGCAAGATGTTTAGGGAGCAAGTGCTTCGTTGGTTTACGCTCTACAAAATCCCTTGTGTCGATTCTGTGAGTTTATATCCTTACATTCATCTTAGGGAAGAATACAAGTGGTGTTTATATTTAAGAAAAACTTGTGAAATAAATTCGACAAACTTATATTTTTGTACTCTTGTCATCTCTACAAGAAGGACCTACTTCAGATCTAAGACATTTATATGTGAACATGAGTTCTATATGATTAGGCTGTGCATCTTGTCATAAAAAACTTTTAAATCTATTAAAACCAACTGCAGATATTACTGACACATGAACATGCTGATGCAGTCCATGGTCTCGATGATTTACATTGTGTGAGGCAACTTAGCCCAAATAATGGTGTTAGTCCAATTCCACTATATGCCACTCAAGAATGTCTTGATAGGTATGGATGCTTCTTTTCATTTGAATGGTGCTCATTGATAATACTTTCCATTCTCACATGAGTATGATAGCTTCGCTTTGGGTTGCAATTTATAAGGCTCGGTGTTTTTACTTTTTTTCATACAGAGTAATTATTTAATAGGATGGCAGATTGATAATTAAGCCTGCCCACCCACTACCTTTACTTCTTGGTTAGACAGTTTTACTGATCTTAGTAGTTGACTTGCTAACTGCCAGTTCTTTGAAGGTTAGTTGTTAATAGATCCTATTCTAGGATAAAAGTTAAAGTATGTCATATCCTATCATTAAACTGCTAGCTTCAGCAGCGATCTATGCAAAAAAGTTGTATGAGTAGGAGTAAAGTGCTGTGGAACCTCTTATCTTTTACTCCAATCTTCGAAAAGTAGCAAATATGACACCAAAATAGTGTTGCAGAGGATTAGTTAATTAGTTTTAGCTGGTCTTTAGGTATCTCTCAAGATTATAGTTTCAGTTTCTTATCTTTTTGTTTGAATACATTTGATATTCCTCCTCTTTGTAATTATGCCAGCTTCCTACGAAGTATTTTTCATTTGTTGGTTATGTAGAGTAATATTGCAGACATGTAAAATTCTCATTTACATGTTCATTTCGGTACAACTACTTGTTCTTTTTTGTTTTCCTTTTTTCAAATACAATGACATGAATATGCTAGTCGTCTTGCGCACTCAGGATGACATTTTGATATAATAGACGCACTGATTCATTGCTCACTGTACTTAGGTATGTAAATTTGTGACTCTTAATTGTTTCTCCTTTATTGTGACAGTGTCGTATCAAAATTTCCTCATCTATCCAAGGAAGAGTCAAGGAAGCACGAAGTAGCAGGACAAGTGGGTTTGGTGGACTGGAGAATAATTGAAAGCCATTGTGAAAAACCATTCATTGCTTCAGGCCTGCGATTCTATCCTTTACCAGTAACTTACTCTATGGATGTATTTTTATATTATTTGGTTTAAAGGTGTGTTTTAGTGATGGTAATATGATATCTCATTTGAAAGGGGCAGGAGGTTGGAAGAGGGATATTTTTTCCCTTTTCTGAATATTGAATAGTAGCAATAAAGGGTGAAAAAAAGAGGATCATAGTGATCAATTTTCTTTCTCTTCTTTAAAAACAAAATTCTTTAAATGTTTAAAATGTTCAGAATAAGTTTACTAGCTGATCCCTTCCCTCCCTTCCCACCGGTTTCCCTTGTTACTATTTTCCTCCTCTCCTTGTCTCTTTATGATTGCTAACTGAACCAGTAATAACAGGTAATGCATGGCGAAGACTATGTTGCTCTGGGTTTCCTTTTTGGTGACAAATGTAAAGTAGCTTATATATCTGATGTTTCACGCTTTCCTATCAACACAGAATATGGTAAGAATTCTGAATTCTCCAAGCTTTGGGTGTATATCTGGTCATTATTTTCCTCTTCTCAGTGCTTTGCATGGGCAGCATTAAACTTACTCTCCATTCATCTTGGGAACAATAATTTTGTAACACATTTGCATGCACGCTGATTGATGTCATTCTGTTGATGCTCATGGAATGATAGTTTTGGGTGCAATCTTATTTGACATCTTAGGAAGTTATGAATTTATGATGGCTTGTATGAAACTGTTATGATGCTAGAAGCTTATTAAATGCATCAAGGGGCTGGGGTGATAAAGAGTCTTTTTTTGGTTTGCATAATGCTGTGCTGATATTGATTTACCTGTTTGCTAATAGCATGAAAATTGAATTTTGCAGCTATCTCCAAGGACAAAGGAGGGGAGTTGGACCTTCTTATCCTGGATACAAACTGTATATATTTGGTAATATACACTCTGATCCCTTTGGAGGACATAATCACTCTTAAACCAAGATTGACATTGACCATACATTTACTTTGTAATCAACAATTTACCGTTATCTTGCTTTGATTTATTTTTTCCAGAATGGATTACGAAACACTCACTTTTGCTTTCCAGAGGTGAGCCACAAGAATTATCTCTTCCACTTGTTGTACATCCTATGATAGAGATATGTTTATTTTACCTAATTAACTAGGATCAAATGACTTTGACTGTTTGAATCTAGAGCCTCAACAGGTTGAATCACGGATACCTCCTTTTTAATTATCACTAGACCTCTTTACTTCTGTCTCCTGTTTGAGTTTTGTCTCATGTGTGATGCGCTCTTGAATTTAGTAGAATTAATTAGGATTATGGCAGAAAGGGTGGTGGTGAGCTCTTTTGTGATGATGGAGGGTTGGACTTGGGGTATCAAGAATATTTGGGAGAGGGAAAATGAGAAATGGAAGGGTCATGAACTCAGTGTTTGGGAAAGGTGGTGGGACTAGAGATTGGAGGAAGAAAGGTTTAGGGAGGGGTTATGGTTGGGCATGACGCATGGAGGTTGATCCATTGATGGGTATATTGGTTATGAGTTGGGATGAAGTCAGGGAGGTAGGTTGAATTTTGCTGCTAAGTGCTAAGAGGGGAAGGGAATGCTGGAAGGTGGTGGGGTTTGCTGCAATGGAGCGCAGGGAAAAAATGAAAAGAGGGAGATAATGGTAGAAGAGAACATGAACATAAGCTTACTTCAATAACAGAGTATGCAATATTGGTTTGCTACAGTGCTATTTTGTGTCAACATACAGATGCAGATTTAGTGTTATTGTGCTATGTAGTTTGTCTCAGGAGTAGTTTGTCTCAGGAGTAGTTTCTCTCAGAAATCCACTTGTATAGTTGTTTCCTGATAGAATTTCCATAATATTGCAACAGTTGTTTATGTTTTGTGAATTAGTGTACGAGTGTATCCAAGTGGAATGTTGTTCTTCTCTTATAAAAGGTGATGTTTGTAACCTTTTTCTTCTTTCCTGTAAAGACTCTTGATGCAGTGAAGAGGATTTCTCCAAAGCGTGCATTGCTAATCGGAATGAATGATGGCTATGACCATGATAAGATAAATGATTTTCTGTTGAAATGGTCTGAGAGGTTTGTAAAATATGTTTAGTTTAATAATAATCGAATTTCCTGTTTCATTCAAAAGTTAACCAATGTGTTTTTAGTATAACTTTTTATCCCTCATTTTAGGGAAGATATACCAGTTCAGCTAGCTCACGATGGTCTGAGGATCCCTATAGAGCTTTGACAAGGCTGGGAGACGAGATTTATTTCAGATTTGATAAAATCCTTCAATGCCGGGTTTCACAATTTGGGTATTGGCAAATAAGATTGGATATAGAGGTTTCTTTTGTTTGCAACACACTGTATTTTGTTTCAATCATTTCAATTTATATGTAACCTTTATTAAGAAACATCTTACTTACTGGTTACAAAAGGTTATTACTTATTTACTTGCCTAAGTTTAAGTTTTGATGATAGTTACTGATTACAACATAGCTACATTTCTTCATCCTTAATTGCCTAATCTCCATGCACTTGAGGATTCATTGGATCAAAAACAACATTGGAGATTGATCATCTATTCACCTTATTTATGCACGCGATGTGTGCGTGAGTAATTCAATGCATATAAGCTAATGCTAAAGATAATTGAACATTAACGTACAAAATTACTTAGCCATTTTCTCTTTTAGAAGTACCATTTGTCTTGTAAGTAGGGGTGAAAGTTCGGTGTACGGTTTGGATTATAACAAACTCCAAATCCAAACCATATTATTTCGGTTTATGAATTTCCACTCCAATCCAAACCAATCTAAATTTCAGTCCAAACCAAACCAGACCAAAAAAATTCGGTGTTTGGGTTTTGGATCCAAACCAAACCGAATTTCTAGTCATACTTAATTGTTTACCAGAAATTTAGAAAATTCGATCTTGAATCTTGGTATGATGCCTTACGTTCAAACTAGTTCAAAATTTATGTTCCACAATAACAAATTAGAAACAAAGAGAAGTTAAATCTTAGGGCTATCTGTAGTAGTTTACATCATTCTTTAAAATAACACCAAGTTAGTTAGTTTAAAATTTCAATAATACCAGATAAGTGTTGAATCAATTGATTGAAGATCGATGTGTTAAGGAGTGAAAGAAATGACGCAAAAGAACAAGGACTGTAGAACAAATAAAGAAAAAGAATAGTGACTTTGGGGGATTGAGGTATTTAACTAGAGAAAGGAAAAGAAGGAATGAAGAACAAAATTAAAAAAGAAAGAACTACAAATGGCGAAAAATGAAGAACATAAGGAACATGGGATTTAAAGAGAGTCTAAAGGAGATTGAAATAGAGTCACTAACTCCATTTATATTTTTAGGGTTTTATTCATTTTTGGGCCTTAAGCCCTTGATATAATTTAGGCTTTTATACGGTTTGGTGTACGGTTTGGAGTTCGGTTTCTAGTTCTCCGCACCAACTC
>PYUH01000185.1:4778221-4807433 GCA_016808085.1 Suaeda aralocaspica | reverse complement strand
GGGGGGGGGGGGGGGGGGGGGGGTTAGCTGTGCAGAAGGCAATACTTCGATGATAATTAGGCAACTGACCATGAGTTGATAAGTAAGAAAATTGCCCTGCCCAACTGTGGAACTGTAGGTTTGCGGATATAGTGACCAACTCTAGGATTATGTATAAAAGTTGGCTTTAAGTATTGAACTTTGGAAGCTAACAGCAAAGTTAGTGTATATTCAAAAGTTCAATTTGAAATGCACCTGTATAAAGAAGGACTAACGAAAGGTCCTGGAGTTGAAAGTTTCAAATGCACCTGTAAGCAGGTTTTTTAAGACTGTAATACCGCAATCTTGAGAAGTTCTCTTGTCAACTTGTGTTGAGTGCAAGGAATACCTTGTGGAACGGTGGAAGGTAGCTGATTTCTATGCCCAAAAAAAGCTGAGTTTTACACAAGTATATAAGGAGCATCTGGATGAACTTCTTAAAATAGTGTATTGATCATCACTACAGAGGATATTAATATGGAAAGTTTAGGCTTCTAAATTAAAATAGAATCCTGTGTACAAGGTCTTTTCAAGAATATACTGGAGGAAATGTGAGTAAAACTCGCTGATCCGCTCTTGTTACCTCATTTCAGCATTGTCAATATGTTAATAAGAAAAATTCAGCTCTGGAACCTTTGTATTTGATATGGAGATGCTTCCTAGTTTAACACTATTATGGGCAAAATTGTGCATCACTCTGATTCTCTGAAAGCCTTTTTCCTAAGCTCACTGAAAGATCCCCAACCAAAAATACCACTGTTACATGCAAGTTTTTGCATGTAACAATAAGGAATGGGGCTAAGCTCATATTCAGGCATTTCACTTGCACGTGTCCTCAAACATCAAGGTCCCTTTTCCCCCAATCCTGCAAAATTTTGAGAATTTTGGTTTAACTTATCAACTATAAGGCAAGTTTTTGGTATTGCATCTCACTTAATTTTGTTGTTTTATATACCAATATAGGATTTCTGCAATGAGGAAGAATGTCATAGCCAAATGCTATGGTGGTGATGTCTCACGAAAGAGAAAGCTATTAGATAAGCAAAAGGAAGGAAAGAAGCGAATGAAGCGTGTTGGTTCAGTCGATGTACCCCAGGAAGCATTTCATGAACTCTTGAAGATTTCATAAGAGAGGGTGTTTGCAGTGAGGAAGAACATTCTAATTATATGCTATGGACTATGGTGGCAATGTTATGCAAAAGAGAAAGCTTAAGAATTTCAATTGGAAGCTAAGAAACGAAGCAAATGGAGCGTGTTGGTTTAGATGATGTACCCCAGGAAGCACTTCATGAACTCTTGAAGAAAAGGGCGCTTGCAAACAGGATAAGCACCATTCATACTAATGCACTTTTTGTGTGAGTAATCTCTACTTTCTTTTTCGATTTGCACCAAATTTTTAAAGCATTCTTTTATCATAATAATTCGAAGCTTCAAATAATTGACACATTTATTGTTGTCAATCTGTTGACTTTTCCCCTTAGAATCCAAAAGACTATATTTTGTTAAGTGTTATTTTGGTCAAATATGAGCCCCCCCTTGTGCAGCGTTTTTATTTACATTGATGTTGCTTGGATGTGATCCAAATGACAAGTTTCTATTTTTCTTAGAATACCCTAATTTCTTTGTTGTACAATGAAACTGAATTCACAAAACTTTAATAAGAAAGTTTTAAGCTTTTATAGCCTGTTTTTAAATTAAGTTGACGACCGTTCCTTTGATTGTCTATGCAATGCAGATTTCCATGGCATGTTGTGGTGTACCATACTTATCATTTTTAATCTTGTCTGAAAAGTCATTCTCTATATTTTCTTGAATTCTTATGGTAGTTTTGTCATTTTTCTTTGATGAGTAATGAAGGCCACTTAATCTAGAGTCACCAATGAGAGTTCCCTGGTAATAATCGAGTTACAAGTGTTAAATGTTATGATTAGCGTGAATTATAAATTTCAAAGACCACAAGTAGTTAATTCAAGATTCACATAATTTTCTCAAACAAAAACTAAATTACTTATTCGAATGATGAAACATTACAGAGTATATCGGACATTTGAACTAGAGTTGGAAAAAGGATTGGCCGAACTTATTACAGTATCAATGAAAATAAAAGGTCAAAATTTACAAATAGAATAAGCTGAATTTACAGTTTGGTCATTCAATAGCTTATCTATAGATTGCTATCTTCATTCTTACTCTAATTTTGGAGTGTATTGTTCATTGATACAAGTGATGCAACAAACAAACAAATAATTACTAGTATAATATAAAAGATGTCCCAATAAAGTTAGATTTCACACTATTTACTAAAGCTAGTTTTTAGGATCTGGTGGAGAAGAATTTTTAGTTAGCGAATAGGAAAATGGCTGATGTTGTTGAACCATGAAGTTTCCGATCTTCTGTGTATTAGATGATGTTGATGAAGTTGGTTTGTTTAAGTAGGTTGATGATACTGAACTATCCAAAATTCCCTGAACTTGATCACCCCATCTTATGTTATGGGTTGAACCCTCAGCATTTGCATGGTTTATGCTAGATATCATGCTATTGCTGTTAGTACTGCTACTTCCCACCATAGATGAAATAGCTGCAGCTACTGCAGACTGAAAACTTGGGTCTGAAGTAAGTACTTTTGTTAGTGTTTCTGTCAAGAATTGTTGTGAAGTGGAAGGATTAGTGATCGGGTATTGATAATGACGAGCCATTTGTTCATAGTTTGGCTTTCCAAAACTTATAGAATCAGTATTAGCTTTATTATTGGAAGGAAATAAACTACCGTAATTTAGGTTGTTATTATTGTTTGTCCAACTACCTATTGGAAATGTAGTTTTTGGTTCTGAAGAAGAGAAGTCGAGGCTTCTTGAAGTGTAATTAGATGATGATGAGTATCTTCGATTGAAAAATGTGGAAGGAGTGGAAGTGAGGTCTAATGTGATTGTAGGAGGTGTATTATGTGAAGAAGAAATTGGTAAATTGAATTGATTGGTTGGTTTTGGGTTGTTGTTATAGAGAGTGAAGTTCATTCCATTAAGGTTGGCCGTGGTCATGGTTGTCGAAGCAAAAGATGTAAGGCCGGACTGAGAGGTGGATGAGCCTGACAAGAGGATGGATGCTGCAGCTGAGGTTGTGGAAGCCATGGAGTTGGCTGCTGCTGGAAGCGGGTGGTTGTGTGTCCCTTCGTAAGTCGTTATCAATACGGACATGTCCTCGGAACACCTTTGCACCTGAGAATAGACATATCGATAATGGATGGGAATGATATTACTATCTTGCCAATTTGCCATGGTTAAATAGACGATCAGCAAGATCACTGAAGTAATACAAAGAATCAGCTGCAGTGACTAGCGAGTACTCACTTGTTTTCTTACAGGACAAGCTGGTGCAACTGTGCAGCGATAGTAGGCGCGCGGACATGGATTTCCTTTTGCTATTTTCTGCCCATACTTCCTCCATTGACAACCGTCATTCATCTGCAATTTTGTAACAATCATATACCACATCAAAATCAATTTTAAACGAAGTAACTTGGTACACCACGTATCAATAATAATGCAAGTGCAACTTACTGTTGGTGTGTCACATCTTGCTCTTACAGAAACCCTAGCTCGCTTTGTGCTACTTGATTGTGAAGTCTTGTCTTCCTTTTCACTATATTCTTTGGTCGTCTTTAAACCCTTATTTGGAGACCAAGTTTCTCCTTGACCATCTTCTTTTCCACTATCATCATCCATTGTTTCACCACTTTTTTCCGAGATAATCTTATCAGATAAATCAATTGTAGGAGAATGACGACTTTTGATTTGGAAACCCAAAGAAAGTCCTTCACTCATTAATTTCTTCGTATCATTGTCATCTTTTGTTATACTAGAGGTATTATTGTTGTCTTCTTTCTTGCGTTTTTTAAGACTTTGTAACCCTAAACAAAGTGAAACCTCAGTTTCATTATCTTCTTCGCTGTTCTCTTCATTTGTAGAATGTTTGTTTTCTGGTGATAAGATTATAGTAGGTGATTTTTCATGTTGAAGGATCTCAAAAAATTGCATTTTTAGAGATGTGTAGTCATTCTCGATTCGATCTAGCATCTTCTTCAACCTTTCATTCTCTTCTTTCACCTCACTCATCTCTGCTTTTGCAATTTTCAATTCATTGTCATTCTGAAATATTCATGTTAATGCATGGCAAAACAATAAGTCATTTTGATTATTTTGTATACAAGTCATGCATGTACAAATTTTGATTTTATAATTGTCAACATATTGTGTTAGGTGGGTATTACTTGAAGTTTTAAAATTTGTAAGAATAATGTAACGCTTAAACTTTTGCACAGTTGAAAATTTGACATTATATTCATCAATTTGATCATCTTAATTGATCTACAAACGTAAGGAAAACATGATAACGGTTGAGGAGGATCGTATTTGACAATTTGACATTATATTCATCAATTTGATTATCTTAATTGATCTACAAACATAAGCAATTGACAATATTATTTCTTTTCTTTTTCACCCATGTGTAATTAAAATATTAATTAATAGTTTGCTAGCTTAGAAACCCTATAATCGACCCAATAACAAAAAAATTGACACAAGTTTGTCAAATACATCCAAATGATTGTCAAATTAGTTAGCTATCAACAACGTTCTACATATTGTATATTCTCCAAAGAGAAAACTCTTATCTCATCAATCTGTTCACAGTTTTTTAAATCTAATGTTGTCTAATTAAAATGAATATTATAACCGTTAAATCCATATAGTGTATTGTACGGAGTACTTTGATAACAAAAGTCAACTGTACGGTATAATTGCTTTATGCATGCAACCTCAAATTATAGACTAAATTGCAAACAATTCCAAAGCACCATTATTATATTATATTAAAAATAAGGGGATGGCATCAAAGATAATGTAAAAGGTCAAAGTTGATGAATCTTCACGATATTAGCTTATATATCTAACTTTATATTCACCTGTCATTGAAATTCAAGCCCTAAATCGGTCATACAGCCGACCATTTCTTTCCCATTGCAATTTAATACAATCAATAGTTACATCAAGTTTCCTTAGTAAAAATTATAGTAGTTAATTACCTTAATTTAGCTAGGTTTTTGTACAGTACATAATAATGTTTTATTTGTTTTCTCATGTATGTATCATTTCCTTTAGGATAAGAAAATCATTCCAAATTAAATTAACGATTCCACGTAGTTCATTTGTGATTATTAAGCACCATTAAAAAGTTAAATTAGGAACGAAGCACAACTATATATATTATTTTCTTTAATTTCTTGTCTTTCTTTTGCTAAATGTTCTCTGATTAAGTGATTATATTGTATGTAGATTTATATTTATTAGAAGAACCCATTAAAGATATATGAATGATTTGATTTTAAAATAGGAGAGATATAGTGTTTAATACATATGATGGATGTATAATTAAACGAGTTCAGATATAAGCTAGGATAAGAAAGGGAAATTCTTTTATCGAACTTGAATATAAAGTATAAAGAACCTTCATTATGAATGAACCAAATTAGGTCATAAAGTAGGAAAAAGCTTATTGAATAAATTGATAAAATCGAAAAGTAAGAAAATCCTGTACATAATAGCTCAAAATAGAACATACGAAAAATTGCAGTGTAATAATGAATAGAATATGTTTTATTTTGTGTGAAATTTACACCTTAGCTCATATAGATATTGCTCTATGGTGTAAAACCATTGCAAACTAACTAATCATTATCTTTCCTATGATTTCGAGCAATAGTTTCACTTATTATATTGTCTAAATTTAAGTTATCTTAAGTTCTTGCCAAATAGTATTACTCATTATTTAAGCATCAAGTTAATTACCTCTTTAGGATTGCCAATGCTAAGGTTGTCTTGCTTAGGAGAAGAGATCTTCAACGCCTTATCTTCTCCTTTGATTTTTGACTGAAACAATTACAAGATCAATAATCATGAGACTAACAATACTAAAACATTTTTTTTTTGTATCAAAGTACGTAAAATATGAGACTAATTAAGGATTTACCTTAACAACATTCACTTCTACTCTTGTTTCTTCACTAGAGCTTGATCTCGTTTCTCGTTTCGCCTCCATTACCATCTCTTTGAGAAACCCTCTTCTTCAGATAAGTTGATACAAAATTGTCTGAATATTTTGCTGCTGAAAAACTTGTACTGATCTTTCTTATAGAAACTATCAATCATTGACTTCACAATTAAAAAATAAATAGATATACAAATAAATAAATACATATCATATATTAGAAAATAATCAAGTGTATACACAAGAGCGTCAACTGACCAACAAACCCTAGTAAACAAATTCGCATTTGTAGGAATCTATTAATAAAAGATTAGCAAAATGAAAGATTCAACTTCAAAATGTGGTATCAATTATTATTATTATATTAGCGAGTCTCCTATTACAAAAGTCTCACTAAATACAATTTGTTAATTTTATCATTTTCTTCTTTTTTTTTTCATTTGTCTAGCTTTTAAATAACGTGTTTCAATTAACATTGTCATATAAAACTTGAAAGTTTCTTACGTCTTAAACAGTTATTTTATACGTAACTAATCCAAAATTAACGGCCTGTCTCACTCATCATAAGGTTAAATTCGTATATTATAATTAGTCATTTGCTTAAATCTTAGTTAATTGGTATTAACAAAGAAAGGTAGAATTTGTTTGTTTTCTGTACGGTACGAATTGAAGCTTCGTACATGAGAAATGGTCATCACATGGATATATTACTAGTCAGAGCTAATGATAATGAATTAATGAGTGGTATTCCTTTCATCTAGTTGCCTATTTTTAAGACAATAATCACAATAATTATTTTAATTTTTAGAATTATAATTGTAATTATAATAATTAATAATACATGGTTAATTATTAATTAAGGAAAATGTAGACTTTATTGCCCATTAGTCCATTACATTGACTTGCTAAGGGTAGTTTTAGCCTTTTTTTGTTGAGGTTTTTCAATATTATGTAGAGATGAGACTTTATTGTCCATTATTATTATTATTATTACATTAAGCTCCCAAGGGTTATTGACTATCATAGATACAGTTGGCAATGGTTGTAAACTTGTATATTAGTAGACTTGGTAAGGGCATTCAATCAATTTTTTGTACAAATTTAATCATTTGATGTCACTAATTGATTATCAAATATTAACTAGAGAATATTAGCATATATACCTTGCCATAGGAAAGCATATGGAACTATCTACGATTAAAAAGTTTATCTCGTATATATCATTAAACAATTAATTTCATTTTCTAAACAACATTTGGTTCGCAATATTAATTGATGAAAGTCATGTTCAAACTCTTGAATTAAATTTAGAACAATAAATTCGGAAAAGTAAGTTATGAATTATTAAGAATGGATAAGAGTGTGTATTCAATAATATAATTATAAAACTAATTCCTGGGTTCCAACCATCAGCTTAACCTTTTGGTTGAGTTGGTCTTCTAATAACAATCAAAATTGCATCCTCAGTCGTTATATTTATTTTTAATTTAATGAGATTTAAAATTAGCAAAAGTAGAAGAAAATGATCGAACTTGTGTGTTGATGTTGAACTGGACTATGACTCTATGAGACGTATGTACACCAATGCACCATATCAATAGCACCGTAACCGGTAAGCGCGGCCTTGCGCAAGTAAGGGACAATGACTATATACGACCTTGGACCTTAGATAATTAATTAAAGCATGAAATGGAAGTCATCCTTACTACAAAATTGATGTAGAACAGATTTTAATTTAATACTTTCAATATATTTTAAGAGCTGACTTTCTAATTATATTAGTTTATTTTATTTAGTAGTACTACTGTACTAATTATAAGAGCTAGGTCAGAGTAATACAACTTCAGCTTCAAAACTTTATCTAATTATCTTGACCTTAACCTAATAACTTGCATCGATCATTTCTTTGAAAAGCCAACATTTTGAAAAGGGCACGCTTCCAATAAAATTACAAAACCATGCTAAACTTATTCGAGAATTATTAATAAAATATGATGATTATAATTGGATGGGTATGTTTTGTTCAACTTATTAAACTTTATTTTCAAATTTCAACGTAACCAAAATAGTTTAGATGAGGTACAACAAGTTTAAATAAGTACAGCTCAATAAAAATAAAAACTACTAATAATAATATTCGAAAGTCTCATAAAATTAAATAAGATTTGATGACTTGAAAAGCTCGGATACTAAGCAGATGACTAGAATAAACTCTTATAAGCTCAATTGAGAAGGAAGAGAATAAAACCCTTTCTTGAATGAAAATTACTTACTTTAATCCCAATAAAATAATTAATTAAAGCACGTAAAGAACTCTTCTTTAATAAATGAATATATTTGGCATGCTTAAATAAGTAATTATGTTACAACTGATCTCAGTGTCTACGTACGCCTTGTAGTGGAGATGTTGAAGGGGAATAATGGGTTCCAACTTTAATTAAATCTTAATTCCAACTTGGATAAGCTTCTTCACTAGTAAAAAAACTAGCTTTAGCCTCAGGTGTCGCCCCGAACCATTCGTTGTAATTTCATTTTAAGGTTCTTTTAATTTGCTTGAATGACTTTAATCAAAATTTTAAACTAAGCAAAATTAAATTCAAAATTTGGTACAAATTAATTTAAATATTAACTAAATTAGAAGGGGGTTTTTCTTCGGGTGCTAGAATAGATAGGGTATTTCATTGTGCGAGAATCATAATAGAATAGAAAAGGTTTTTCATTTTTAATTTAAACTTTATGTATTTGTTCATAAGCTAAAAGATTGATTATGTTTTACACATAAACATTTGAATGTAAAAATATAATTAAATGGATCTAATTGTCTAAATAAAACTCAAATTAACTGTGATATTCACATTGGTCAAAGGATACAATAAACATAAAATAATGATCATGCAAAATACGATAATATATAATCACATGAATAATTTATTCATCAATTATATTCTTCCAAGAAATTATGATAAGGAGTAACATATATTAATTGAGCTATTTTGGAATTCGGTAGGTGCCATGTTGTGACTTTTTTTCTTAAATTTCTTAAATATATGTAACATAAGAATTGTTATTTCAAACTATTTAGTCATTCTTATTGGTATTAATTTATCGAGTTTTTTTTTCCTTTTTTTCATATGTTGTTGTGGAAAAACTACACAACAACAATGCATAGTTTAGTTAGTAATTAAATCACATGTATTATATGCAAGAGGTCACAAGCTCTATTATGACTAAAAACATTTTTCAGCATTGAGGATTCATCTTGAAATTAAAAATAAGGAGGTTCCACGTGGCAGATTGCAGTAATGCATCTTGCGTTTTAATATATAATAGTTGATTAATATCCTACTTTAGAAAAGTTCCAAATAAGACAAAATGATCGATTTCTTAATTGAAATTTCTCAATGAGTTATAATGTTTACTTTTCCTCCGTTTTTGTAGTTGTAGGGTTATATTGACTTTGGAAATATTTGTTGATCATGATTTATGCACAAGAAAAAATAAATCATGACCATTGGATCTTAGTTATATGAAGTGTAGTTTATATATATACGTATAGGTATTACAAATGAGTTTAGTTTTTGTTACAATTTTTTTGTAGGTAGGCTAAGTATGACTTGTACAGCAAATGATCATTAGGTTTACAGGTCGAAATTGTATATAAACAAAATTTACACAATGATACTTGTATAAACCAATCAATTGGTCCAATTCAATTGTGTTATAACTACATTATTTGAGAAAAAAAAAAAAGTTTGTAGTTCGTTTGAGAAACGATTATTATCACCTTTTTAGCTGCATTAGCCACTAATTAAGAAGCTAAGGTGTCTTATCTTAGCCAAAACGAAAGTATTGAATAGATTAAAAGCACAGACATTATTAGTTGCGATCTTAATTATTACAACACGACGACTAATAGGTATTGTATCGAAGTAAATAAGGAGTAATTATATATATACTTAAGTACATACGTACATTATCAGTATGTATCACAACCTCGCTAGCTCGAATCCAAATTAGTCTTATTGTTACATTACGTTACAAATTAACGTAACATATATGTGGAGTGGTTAAAACATATAGATCTACTAGCTTAGCTTAAAAGATAACCTAATTTCTAATATGCTTGCGTAATAAACAACCTTTGACTGTTTGTATATATGCAGATGGAAAGCAGTATTAGTCGTTATTTAACACTTAGATTCCACTGTTACAGGCCAACTTGAACGACATGACTTGTTATTTTATGAATTATTATCTTAGCTTAATTGTTAATTAGATGGTCATAAAACCAGATTTATAAACTAAGAGTAGTTTTTTTTTTGTCCACTATTAGAGCAGTAACCAAATTATCAGTTAGAGACTATATTTTTATTACAGTATATATATTATTATGTTTATGATTAACTTTGTATTAAATATAACGATTGTTTGTATTATTGGATCTGCTATTTAAATATATTAGTATTTAAAGTACTAATTGACTTGAGTCGTATAAAATCATTGACTTATCAGCTTGTAGATCGATGTACTTGGAATGTTAATTAATCATTTTTTTATTTTAATGCTACATTTTAATATTCCAACCTTAAACTTGCAGCAATACTAGTTTATAATTTAGCTCAATTAAACTATGTCAGGGTATATAATATTAATTCTTTGGAAATAAAGAAATAAAAATGGTAAGTATAGTATGTAGTATAATACTTAGGGCCTGTTTACTTCAACTGAAAATAGCTGAGCTGAACTGAACCGAACCAAATTGAATTGATTGGAGCTGAATTGAACTAAAATTTTTTTATGAAGGATTAATGATTAGCAAAATAAAAGAACAAAGAAGAGTTGAACTGAACTGAACTGAACTGATTTTAAAATGAAATAAACAGGCCCTTAGTTATCTTGATTCATCAAAAATCACTAATTTCTTAGATAGGGTATATCATTCTTTAGCCTAATTATATAGTCGATATAACACTTCCTAATAGCCTTGCTTGAGAGTTAGGTCCTGTTCTTGTAGAGTTAATATTTGGCACTTCAATTTAGTTCAGTTCAGCTATATACAGTTCAGTTGAGCTCTATTCAGCTGAGTTCAACTCCATTCAGTTCAATTCAACTCATCTCTATTATGTTTACCACTTCATTTTAGTCCACTTCATCTCAATTAAGTTCAATTCGACTCCTTACAATTCAATACAGCTACATTTCACTCCCAAAAAACAGGGCCTAAATGGTTAATTCATTGTTATCAAAACTCATGAATTAGCATGCCAATATTAATAGCTACCGATATTTCCAAACCTATTTTCCAAAAAGTTACGAAAATCATCTTATTTAAAATTAGTGTTTTTTTTTTATTAAAAAAAAAAAAAAACTTTCAAACCTCTGTTTTTTATCATGTCTCAACCTAATACATACTCACAATAAAATACATTTAAATGGAGATTTTAATTTTTTGTGTGGGGCGCCGCATGTATGATAAAAATCGATCTCAAGATCTTCTGAAATCGAAGAGGAAGCTTTAACCAATTGAATTATCCCTCACTTCTCAGGAAAAATATATTGTTGTTGAGTGCTAGCTCGTTCAATTCCCTTGTCGAAATATATTAAGTGCTCATTTGATTGCCATGATTGAGAATTGAATTTCTATATGCATGTATTTAAAAAACATAGGAATTTAATACCTTTATACAAATCGTGGGAATTAGTTATAATTTGTTTAGTTGCCATATAAGAATTGTAAAATCCTTGGATTTTAATTATAATGTTTGGTTTGGTATACTATATACAATTCCCATGTATTCTAACAAATTAGTGTCAAAGAGGGGAAATTTTAAGAGACACTAGTGTAATTTTATTTGTAACTACATGCAGGAATCTACAATTACCAAGGGTTAGGTGGATTTTTCAATTCCTCAATTTTGTGGTTATTTAGAATTCCTATGAATACTAAAATTCCTACATTTTGGGAAATTAAGGGCAACCTTACTAACAACAAATCATGGGATTTGTCAATTCCTGTAGGGATTGAGGGCAACCACTTTTGTGTCATGTTGGCTCTAATACCACATTAGAGAACTATCTCAACCAAAAACTTAAGCTGATGGTTGAGGTTCAGGAATTGGTTTTATACTCTATCACCAACGAACCCTTTCGGAAAAAAAAAAAAAAAAAAAAAAAACATGGTTCTATATGAATGTATGAGATCAGATATGACATTAAATCTAGGTCAATTAAGCTGGAAAAAAAATGTTCATGTTATGCTAATCGACATTTGATTTGCATGTACTCTTCACGTCATTGCACTAGTCCACTACCCGTCCTTTTTATAAGAGACAAAATTATTTTGTTAAAATCAAGTTGTGATTTGTGTATCCATGCAATAATTAAATTAACTTGATTTTCGCTAATTAGCTTTATTTTTTTGAACTTAAATAATACTCCAATCCATATATCTTTTTAAGAAAATAATTAAAAAATACTCCGTATATACTTGAATATGGTATATTTACATAGTGAATGATGATGAGAGACTGCTGATTAGATCGAGTATTTAATTGGATAATTACACCATTTTTTTATTTTAAGGAACGAAAGACTTTAATTTGAAGCGAGAATTCTTTTTTTCTATTTAATTTGATGAGGAAAGGAAAAAATTTGTAGTTAAAAAGTATGATCAAGTTGTTGTTTAGTTATAATTTTATGACAAAATCGTGATTAGTTGAGAGAATTTTTTAACATTCTTATAAATACCTTAGCTTATTAGTATGTGTTTTGGGTCTAATATTCACATATACGTATAATTATCTCTTACAAGAATAAACTGATTATTCAAGTCGGATATAAACTCATAAAGCTAAGTCAGAATCATGTAAAAACTTTTTTGGGGTACACATGATTTATTAATGATATTTTTGTAAATATTTTATTGTAAAAGTACACATATCCCTTTAATCATAATATGAACCCAGCTATTTTTCCTATATCTTCACGATTTTCAAAAAATTTATAGTTTTCAATTGAACTCTGATTCATTGCAAAGAAAAAGTATTTTGACGACCATTGTTGTTTTTCTTGTAGTGCTCCTTCCTGTATTATCTTATAAATTATAATCAATTATTCCTACATCATTTAGATTTTCATGCTAGAAAAATTGTAGGCTTAAACAATAGACATATACTGAGTACATTGTTTGTTTAGCACTGATATAGAGTTTTTTTTTTAAAAAAAAAAAAAAAAAAAAAAAAAAAAAAAAAAAAAAAAAAAAAAAAAAACTTTGAGTCGATCCATCAACTTGAACTCTTGAACTTTTATTCAATCTAATTAGCTGATATAGAATTTTTTTTAAAAAAAAAAACAAACTTTGAGTCGATCCATCAACTTGAACTTTTATTCAATCTAATTAGCTGATATAGAATTTTTAAAAAAAAAAAAAACTTTGAGTCGATCCATCAACTTGAACTTTTATTCAATCTAATTACTTGATTAACAATTTGCTACATAGTCACAAATTCACAAGGGACGCCATCTCATTAGGTGAGATGTTTTTCACAATCCATGATTTTCCACCCTTATTAGATAAGGTAAGTTTTAAAGTCAGATATACTGATGTGTTATGTCTCCTTTCGTCTACCAACCTCAATTATTAGACACCTTATTTGAAATACTTCTTTTTTTATAAATTGAAATTCATGAAAAAAAAAAAGTTCAGAAATCTGTCTCGTTTTTAACCCTTGAAACAAACGTTAATTAGCGTATAGTATCAATATTTTTTCTTTGATGTTAAGAGATTCACAAGCGCATGTGGTGAGAATCGGTCCTATAACCTCATATAATTGGAAGGAACGTTCTAACCAACTAAGCTATAGTGTATAGAATTAATGGCTAAACAAAACCTGATTACATTACAATATTGCCAAACGAAACTAAAAATACGTAGTATATCTTTGTAAGTTTACTATATCTCTTTGTAAGTGGTCAAAAGTTTGAATCTTACTAAAAACAATCCTTATTTTTTTTTGTTAGTTTGTGGTTTGTGAGTAGTTAACGTGCGTGGCAAGTGTCATGTGGAATTGTGAGACCGTCTCATAAAAACTCCAAAGGTGCCTTTGTATGTATGATGAAACGGTTGCACCATTTTCTTTCAGTTTTCTTTCTAGTTCAATCAGTTAAACGACTTCTAATTGACACGTTATTCAAAATAATTAGAAAAAGTCCAATTTAGCCTAAAAAAACATGACCTTTTTCTTTTTATTTTTGATTTTTAAGCTATTGTATTTATAAAAACTACTACCTTCATAATCGATTACTTGCAACAAATGAATTTTTTATATCTCACAAATAATATCCCTTTATTGCAAGTAATCAATTACGGAGGTAGTATTAAAACATGGCATATCTCGAACCTAATATAATTATCTTTGATATCCAGATATAGTCATATATAGAAACCTTCGGCAACTCTACTAGTTTTCTAAGACTAAGCATTTTCGAAAAGAATAAAGTTATAATAAAGGACAAATAAAGGGGGCACTATACTATCTGTTACGTGCGCAAAATCAGTAGCAGTACCATACTATCAGTGGCGGATCCAGGATTTATAGTACATGGGTTCAAACTTCTTCATATACCGGATGTTCGGGTATTATGATGTATGATCGGATGTTTGGGTTTGTACTCATACACAGCTCCATAGTCCAAATTTATATTTATCATTACAAGCAACCATAAAGCGACACATACCTCCAATATTTTGTCGAAAGAGATCATGTGATAATGTTTTTTTAAGACTGAGTACTGAACAACTTTGTATTATTATAAATGACAAATATTTACCAAACATTAAATATCAATTAGAAATAAGATATAAACAAATACAATGTACATACTACTGAAAGGCAAATTACCAAAACAACAAATATTATCACAACAACAAATATTACCACAATTGTTCAATGCTCAATTAGTAAGTTCTAAAAGGCAATTTAGGAAATTCAAAATAGCTTCAAGTACCACACCAAAACAAAAATGGGAACAAAATTATGAGAGAGAAAGAAACAGGGGCCAAAAGTTGATCCCTGGTCTCTTGTGGGAAACTTGGTTGACTTAACCAGTGGAGCAAAGAAAAAGGCTTGATAAAATTTTCATGCATTTTATATATGAATGTTTTGGGGTTGGATCAGTGGGGGTTCAGCTTTACCCACTGAACCCATGCTGGATCTGCCCATGCATACTACCATGACACCCCCATGCTCTATCTTGCATAGTTGCATGCATATGAATTGAATGATATGATGATGATAAATTAATACTACTATATGATTATCCTGAAAATGCCCTATTATCCCCACTTGTAAAGACGACCTTTGGCTCTACCAAAGGGTGTAGCTAATTATTCGAGGGAAATATTTTTAAAAAATGCAAATTAAAAGAGTTAATATAATTGCAAACTTACAATACAAGGTAGAGTACATGTTAATTACATAGTAAGATCAAGTTTATTGATCGTCAAACTATTTCAAAATATAAGCCCAAGAATTGAAGTATGAGGTCAATAATTGAGTTGTGGCACCTTGATCAATTGCAAACTCGAAGTATAAGAAGTTAAGAACAATTAGTACTCCGTAAATAAGATTCAAATTAATTACTCCATAAAACCCGATCATAATTTCTTGTGTGATAATTAAAATTCTAAATAATTATCTAGTCGACAAGACGACGGACTATTTATGATAGGTTAAAAAATCTGTGAAAAACTCAAACAACAAAGGACGAAATCCTAGCATAGCAACATAAACTTGGCCAAGGAGTACATGCAATGGCCTATCATTTTGCCACTAACCCTTTAACAAATGATAAGAAACACCATTATTGAACCTTACAAACCAACTCCAACAGAGAGCACAGTTTATGTGGTTTGTAAGGAACTGAAAGGGAAAAACTTAAAGAAGCACTAAAATGTTTACGCTCATAACTATGATTCTTCTTCTTATGCTTGGTTTGTTACTCACTCGAATAAATCGAATGTCAAGTGGAATGAACTAGTTAGCATATATATATACGTAATGGAAAACCAAACAGTTGATCATAAAAACACCTCAAGATCAAAAAGGTCGACCATCACAAATTATAATTCTAGTTTGCAACAAATAAATTACTCCGCTCTACAATGGTGCACCACCACAAAATGACTTCTCATCAAATCTGTACCTAATCACGATGTATCCCATAGTACTGAAAGTCTGAAACTATTAATCCAAGATTTCTTGGAAAGAAGAAAACGTCTCCCAGAGTTTCACCTTGCTCTCGAAATCTTTTGGCTACATCACAATATAGCTTCTTTCTCAAATGTTCATCCTATCTCCGGCTATTTTGTTTCCTATTCTTTCTTTTTCCTTTACTCTTCGATTTGCTCTTCAATGTAAATGTTTTTTTTTCCTTTTTGAATTTCACCTATGATCGATTATGTACAAGGCTGTAAGAGCTGTAGAGAAACTCCATTACAGGCGGTTTACGACAGAAGAAAAATAAAAGGCAAAAGCTTTGCAGCAACAGAAGAGAAATTGACTAGAGCCAGCAAGAGTCAAATCCTGGTTAAGCTCAGCTATTCCACAATCTTGGGACCTTTGTAAGGAGCCCCAATAACCATTAATTCGGGAGGTTTATCCCTCTCTTCAAGCCAAGCGAAACCTTCCTTCTCATTTTCTGGCACGGATACCCCATCAACTGTAACGTATAAATTGATTGCATTAGTTATACTACTTCCAAATATTGTTATCAGACTACACAAAAATTTAAATATAACATAGTATCAACTATATTCCAATTTACTTTCCAACAAAAAAAAAAAAAAAAGAAGACTATATTCGAACTTTAAAACCAATTTCTTGAATTGGGAAATCTATGTTTACTGCTCCGTACAATTTTCACAATCACCTCTCATTTCCCTTATTGTATACAGCAAGCTACCGTTAGTGATCGTCTTTTGTGGCCCAATTCAACTTACACTACCATAAGTTTGAAAGATACTTTCATTACTTAAAATAGAGGTTAGATACTTATGACAGTTTAGTATGCTAGCATTCAAGTTTATCTTTAACAAAACGTACAAAATCTGAAATTTCTGTGGCATATGACCTCACAATAGCAACACCAGCTAACTAGAGAAGACGGTACGACTAAAGTTGGCCAACATACCTGAGAAGCGGTCAAAAGGATATTCCCTGTAGTAAGTACAGTGTCGGCCTTCAGGGTCAGAGTACGGTGGGCCTAGAACATCAAGAACTGCACACGCGGTCATTGCCGTAAAACAGTGCATATTCCCACCAGCAGCTGGATAAAGGATTGAAGTGTTGCAAGGTGCTACAAAGTCTGCATTCACTTTCAGCTTCGCCAACCGGGCCCCGGGAGCATCTGTCAACCATTATGTCACTAAAATTCATAAATAACCGCTTTCTCGAAGACATCAGCAGCATGCATCATGCTTTACATCCAAGATAGAAAATTAATAGGGACAAAATATAACTATACCCTACTGAAATTATGAGATAAGGGAAAGAATAGACATTATGAGGAGAGCAAGTGGAATAGATTTCTATTTTATTATAGGCACGTCGACTTCCTATCCTCCTGGAAGAAGGGAAATGCTCTGCTTCCTCCATGATACCAGTAGAATTAAACCAAGAATAACTAATGATGTGTTCCCATCCCTTTGAATTTCTCTAATACTTTATTGTAAAGCATACAGAATAGTAGGAATCTAAAATAAAATTACTGTCCTGAAGAGCTGAACTAAATGCATCAGTATTTAAACCTGTATATCCTACATAACTTGCAAACTTCCGAACCCAATTACCTATTAAATACTTTACACAATCTATAAACAACATTTCTTACTTTTACCAATCCTAAGTGTAAGGAACATTTTGGGGTGGATTTGATCCACCTCAAAAAACTATATCTAAAATTCATCTATGAAAAAAGTAGCTGTCCTTTGATTGAAATTCTAAGCTGCCTGGTAGTATTAACTATGAAGTGTGAAATTCCAAAACCATGTCTCAGCATCAAGAATCCGACACAAATATAGACATATAGTCATATTCGAACCCAAACAAGGAGTGTGCATAAAACTATAAGGCAAATAAGTGGAGTTCTAGTACCAAGAAATCGTATTAACAACAATGTCCAAATACTAGGTAATCTTAATAGCAACAATGTTTTAGAGCTAGAAAATCTTACTTTCTGAGCTAATAGTTGTGCAAGGTACATCATCCGCCCAGTCATAAGATTTAATATGCATGGTTCCAAAAAGAAGTTTACTGAAAACCGTCATTCCTGGATGATTATGAAGCGGTAGAACACCAGACGGAGGCAAGCAGAATATCGCAATCTGCAAATGGAAGAAAGATTTTACACTCAAAGCCCTCACTTCTTAACTCAAATATAGACCAAATTTCCGAGTAGAAAGAACATTACCGAAAACTTGTCGCTTTCATAGAGGGGCAGGTATGTTATGACAGGAAATCTTCCATTCCTCAGAAATCGAAAATATGGCAATTCTGGACTCAAGCCAACATCATCTGCTTTCAAGTTATCTATATTCAATAAAAAATGAATTAATGAGATTATCACATATTGTATTTAATAATTAATTTTTCCTTATAGTTGATTGCTTTAAATAAAATATATATAAAAAAAATCCTCATGCTTCATTAGATATGGTAATTGACCATTTGAAGTCAAAGCAAGATTCTTTCACAGTATGAAACTATGGAAACCATCAACAAGAAAGCATGCAGATGATGTCATAGACGAAGTGAAGAGCCAGCCAACTATTAACAGCTAGCAACATGCTACGCTGCTAACCAATTATTAGCAGCTCTAATTCTCAAAAGTTAGAAATGAATCAAGCATAATGGTGATCTTAACAGATCCATGATAAAAAAATTTGATGTCTACAAAAAAAAAAAAAAACCTTAAACAGAATCAAATTCGAGTTCAACGGAAACAAATGAATCATCACCCAAATATGACTCTAACCAAATAACTGAAAATGATAGGCTTGTCACCTCTACGACTCTACCAGTGAAGTACCATCTAGAACATTGACAAGTGGAAATTAGGTATGAAATTAACTTTTGGACCAGTTTAACCAAAACTAGCAAGTAAAATACACTTTGGTCCACATTTCACATAGAAAACGTGCCACATTCGTTATGGATGACATTATCATTAATCAACACACAACATTAGCTCATACTCCTACACAAATCTCAACATAGCATCAATGTAAATGGGGATGAGTTTCAATAAGCATATTCTAACATGTACCAAAAATATGCCCTCTTAATTATATATTCCTAGACAACTACTTCATCAATCTCTAAAAGTTCCTCTTCTTTTTTACGCCAATTTTCTATGTAACACTAAAGATACATTTGCTCGTTTAAGATCAAATAAGCAAATTTTCTCGTCTTTGATGGTAAATCACGGCCACCATACCTAGCAAGGTACTATCGGATGTACAAAGGACATCCTCCGCTCTAACTACTTGTCTAATAAAGGTCGCCAACATGTCAAGAGACTGGAGACAAACACATGGACCAAGTTGCACTACTTGTATATACAATCACTTCTATTCTTTCTATATTGTACAATTCGGGAGGTTCTAGAGCATCTCATTAAGTTGCATTATAATACTCTTGTCAGAGTAATCATTTGACTAAACAAACCTTAATTTCAAATTACAAGCATAAACCAACATCACATAATAAAAAAAAAAAAAAAATTACCATCATATGTGACTGTAGCATCATGAAACATGTCTTTTACTCTTTATATACTATTCTAATAAAGAGACAGCATAAGATAAAACAATTACAGTGTAACACCTAATCTAGGGTCAAAACTAGGTACATTCAGCATTCATTGTTTTTGTTTCCAAAGCAAGCAAAATTAAAATAACTCCAACTTGCAAAAACTTTCATAAACAGTGTAACCATACAAAAATAACATAAATTAAGAAATTATTAAAGTGAAATATTTTAGTAGCACCAAATCAATGTTTTTATTATTATTATTTTTTTTTCCTAATTTTGAGCTTAATTGTTTGATCATCTATCCAAAACCAAAACAAAACAACCTCAAATCATTATTTGCAACAACAATCATTATCTCACATTAAAAACAACCAACATTGCTAAACTAACTAAAAATTTTACACCATTCAAATAGATCTACGACCTCCGCCATAAGTTAGTTGCAACAAAATAAACCATGACGGATAAAATAACACTTTGTTACAACTAAACTCCAATATCATAATATTAACGTACCCAAGATGGAGCGCAAACGATCAACCTCATCCGAATTCGGAACGAACCCGGTTCCACCATTAGCAAACACTTGCTTACATACGTTAAACAAGTTTTGAACCGGCGACATTTTGCGGTTACGTCGACGGTTCTTACGTGAACCTTTGCTACTATTTGTCTTTGTATTATCACCAATATCAGTCTCAATTCCCATCAAAATTAATCCAAACTAAAAAAATTAATGTTTCAACAAAAGAAATTAAAAATAAAGTTTGTACTAACTCAACAAATCAACGATCATGAAATGGGTACTTCATTAAATTACTTAATCACTGAAAAAATCATCTGGGTTTATGATATAATCAAATTTAGATGAACTATAAAATGGGGTTATGTGAAAATGGTGAAAATCCCAAGGAAAAAAAAAACTAAAATAGGGATTTGGGTATGAAAGTAAATAAGCACATAATAAAAAAAAAATTAAAAAAAATTGTTTTATTGTACTTTGTTTGTTTAGCTGTTTTTGGATGAAAAGCAAAGGAGAAGAAGATAATAATTATGATGATGCAATATTAATTTATTTATATATTTATTTATGAAGTAGTATAACTTTTGGTACGTTATTACCGAAAACAAAAACAATGGTAAAAGAACAGGAAATTACTACAATGGAATAATATGATGTGAAAGTAGAGGAATGAATATAATGGAAGTTTATAACGAAGGAAGAAATATATTTATAAAAGTATTACAGTGAAAACGAGAAAATGGTGAAAGAAAAATTTGGAACAAAATTAAAAAAAAAAAAATTATTATGTGATGTTGGTTTATGCTTGTAATTTGAAATTAAGGTTTGTTTAGTCAATGATTACTCGACAAGAGTATTATAATGCAACTTAATGAGATGTCTAAGACCTCCCGAATTGTACAATATAGAAGAATAGAAGTTGATTGTTATACAATTAGTGCAACTTGGTCCATGTGTTTGTCTCCAGTCTCTTGACATGTTGGCGACCTTATTAGACAGTAGTTAGAGCGGAGGATGTCCTTTGTACATCCGATAGTACCTTGCTAGTATGGTGGCCGTGATTTACCATCAAAGACGAGAAAATTTGCTTATTTGATCTTAAACGAGCAAATGTATCTTTAGTGTTACATAGAAAATTGGCGTAAAAAGAAGAGGAACTTTTAGAGAGGAGGAAGTAGTTTGTCAGGATATAAATTAAGAGGGCATATTTTTGGTACATGTTAGAATATGCTTATGAAACTCATCCCCATTTACATTGATGCTATGTTGAGATTTGTGTAGGGTATGAGCTAATGTTGTGTGTTGATTATGATAATGTCATCCATAACGAATGTGGCACGTTTTCTTATTGAATGTGGACCAAAGTGTATTTTACTTGCTAGTTTTGGTTAAACTGGTCCAAAAGTTAATTTCATACCTAATTTCCACTTGTCAATGTTCTAGATGGTACTTCACTGGTAAGTCGTAGAGGTGACAACCTATCATTTTCAGTTATTTGGTTAGAGTCATATTTGGGTGATGATTCATTGTTTCCGTTGAACTCGAATTTGATTCTGTTTAAGGTTTTTTTTTTTTTTTGTAGACATCAAATTTTTTTATCATGGATCTGTTAAGATCACACATTTATGCTTTTCATTTCTAACTTTTGAGAATTAGAGCTGCTAATAATTGGTTACAGCGTAGCATGTGTGCTAGCTGTTAATAGTTGGCTGCTTTCACTTCGTCTATGACATCATCTGCATGCTTTCTTGTTGATGGTTTCCATAGTTTCATACTGTGAAAGAATCTTGCTTTGACTTCAAATGTCCACATTACCGATAGATCTTTCGAACTGAGGATTTTTTTTATTTCTTTTTTTTAAGCAATCAACTATCGGAAATTTAATTATTAATACAATATGTGATAATCTCATTAATTCCTTTTTATTGAATATAGATAACTTGAAAGCAATGAGTGGCTTGAGTCCGAATTGCCATATTTTTCGATTTCTGAGAATGGAAAGTTTTCTGCATAACATACCTGCCCCTCTAGTGAAGCGCACAAGTTTTTCGGTAATGTTCTTTCTACTCGGAAATGTGGTCATATTGGAGTTAAGAAGTGGGGCTTTGAGTGTAAAATCTCTTCCATTTGCGATTGCGATATTCTGCGTTGCCGTCTGGTGTTTTCTACGCTTCATAATCATCCAGGAATGACGGTTTCAGTAAACTCGGAACCATGCATGTAAATCTTATGACTGGGTGATTACAGGGACTGTGCACAACATAGCTCAAGAAAGAAGATTTCAGCTCTAAAACATGTGCTATTAAGATTACCTAGTATTGGACATTGTTGTAACGATTCTGGTACTAGAACTCCACTATTTGCCTTATAGTTTTATGCACACTCCTGTTTGGGTCGAATATGACTATATGTCTATATTTGGTGTCGATTCTTATGCTGAGACTGGTTTGGAATTGTCACACATTCATAGTTATACTACCAGGCAGCTTAGAATTTCAATCAAAGGACGCTATGTTCATAGAGGAATTTAGATGAAGTAGAGTTCCCCCACACATGCTTCCAAGTCTACCGTCGTTCCAAAGGCTTCACCTTCCTGAGAACCTCACTGTCTCGTTTCCCTTTTGAAGTACCCGAAGCTCACTTGCAAAAGACTTATAGCGGGTCGTCAGCTAAGGACTGTCCAAAAAAGAAGAAAAAAACTTTCTGCCAACCTGAATTTTCCCTTCTTGGGGAATGACCCATGTAATTAAAAGACAAGGGTGCTTTCGAGACGTCAAGCTCGGGCTCTTTCACAGACATCCCTACGAAAACAATCCCTTCTATCGTCTTCTTGGTATCCTCTGCGCGCATGGGGAATCATAATAAGGAGGGGGGATATACTTCCTGGGGGGGATTCGGGGACGTAATTAACCGACTTTAGGGGCCTCTTGAAGGAGTCTACTCCTAGAGCCTGCAACCAAGTAGACTCTAGGTAGGCGTCCGAGGTGAAAGCTATCAAGTGATAAAAGGGGTAGTGACCGGACTTGCAAAAAACTTGCAGGATGCAAGGAGTTGCAAGTTAACCCAGATGTGGGATCATGCGGCCGAAAGAGAAAGGAATAGTCCATCGAAGTCTATTTCAAGTGGCCTCCCAACATGGAAGAGACATATAACCAGCTCAAAAAGGGCGAGACGAAAGAAAACTTGCAATTGAAAAAAGGAAGCCTAGGAATTGCTGAGGAATCTCCTTTTTTCTAGATGAATTTTAGATATAGTTTTTGAGGTGGATCAAATCCACCCCAAATGTTCCTACACTTAGGATTGGTAAAAGTAAGAAATGTTGTTATAGATTGTGTAAAGTATTTAATAGGTAATTGGGTTCGGAAGTTTCAAGTTATGTAGGATATACAGGTTTAAATACTGATGCATTTAGTTCAGCTCTTCAGGACAGTAATTTTATTTAGATTCCTACTATTCTGTATGCTTTACAATAAAGTATTAGAGAATTCAAAGGGATGGGAACACATCATTAGTTTATTCTTGGTTTAATTCTACTGGTATCATGGAGGAAGCAGAGCATTTCCCTTCTTCCAGGAGGATAGGAAGTCGACGTGCCTATAATAAATAGAAATCTATTCCCTTGCTCTCCTCAAATGTCTATTCTTTCCCTTATCTCATAATTTCAGTAGGGTATAGTTATATTTTGTCCCTATTAATTTTCTATCTTGGATGTAGACATGATGCATGCTGCTGATGTCTTCGAGAAAGCGGTTTATTTATGAATTTTAGTGACATAATGGTTGACAGATGCTCCCGGGGCCCGGTTGGCGAAGCTGAAAGTGAATGCAGACTTTGTAGCACCTTGCAACACTTCAATCCTTTATCCAGCTGCTGGTGGGAATATGCACTGTTTTACGGCAATGACCGCGTGTGCAGTTCTTGATGTTCTAGGCCCACCGTACTCTGACCCTGAAGGCCGACACTGTACTTACTACAGGGAATCCTTTTGACCGCTTCTCAGGTATGTTGGCCAACTTTAGTCGTACCGTCTTCTCTAGTTAGCTGGTGTTGCTATTGTGAGGTCATATGCCACAGAAATTTCAGATTTTGTACGTTTTGTTAAAGATAAACTTGAATGCTAGCATACTAAACTGTCATAAGTATCTAACCTCTATTTTAAGTAATGAAAGTATCTTTCAAACTTATGGTAGTGTAAGTTGAATTGGGCCCAAAAGACGATCACTACGGTAGCTTGCTGTATACAATAAGGGAAATGAGAGGTGATTGTGAAAATTGTACGGAGCAGTAAACATAGATTTCCCAATTCAAGAAATGGTTTTAAAGTTGGATATAGTCTTCTTTTTTTTTTTTTTTGTTGGAAAGTAAATTGGAATATAGTTGATACTATGTTATATTTAAATTTTTGTGTAGTGATAACATATTTGGAAGTAGTATAACTAATGCAATCAATTTTACGTTACAGTTGATGGGGTATCCGTGCCAGAAAGAGAAGGAAGGTTTCGCTTGCTTGAACGAGAGGGATAAACCTCCCGAATTAATGGTTATTGGGGCTCCTTACAAAGGTCCCAAGATTGTGGAGATAGCTGAGCTTAACCAGGATTTGACTCTTGCTGGCTCTAGTCAATTTCTCTTCTGTTGCTGCAAAGCTTTTGCCTTTTATTTTTTTCTGTCGTAAACCGCCTGTAATGGAGTTTCTCTACAGCTCTTACAGCCTTGTACATAATCGATCATAGGTGAAATTCAAAAAGGAAAAAAAAAACATTTACATTGAAGAGCAAATCGAAGAGTAAAGAAAAAGAAAGAATAGGAAACAAAATAGCCGGAGATAGGATGAACATTTGAGAAAGAAGCTATATGTGATGTAGCCAAAAGATTTCGGAGCAAGGTGAAACTCGGGAGACGTTTTCTTCTTTCCAAGAAATCTTGGATTAATAGTTTCAGACTTTCAGTACTATGGGATACATCGTGATTAGGTACATTTGATGAGAAGTCATTTTGTGGTGGTGCACCATTGTAGAGCGGAGTAATTTATTTGTTGCAAACTAGAATTATAATTTGTGATGGTCGACCTTTTTGATCTTGAGGTGTTTTTATGATCAACTGTTTGGTTTTCCATTACGTATATATATGCTAACAGTTCATTCCACTTGACATTCGATTTATTCGAGTGAGTAACAAACCAAGCATAAGAAGAAGAATCATAGTTATGAGCGTAAACATTTTAGTGCTTCTTAAGTTTTTCCCTTTCAGTTCCTTACAAACCACATAAACTGTGCTCTCTGTTGGAGTTGGTTTGTAAGGTTCAATAATGGTGTTTCTATCATTTGTTAAAGGGTTAGTGGCAAATGATAGGCCATTGCATGTACTCCTTGGCCAAGTTATGTTGCTATGCTAGGATTTCGTCCTTTGTTGTTTGAGTTTTTCACAGATTTTTAACCTATCATAAATAGTCCGTCGTCTTGTCGACTAGATAATTATTTAGATTTTTAATTACACACAAGAAATTATGATCGGTTTTATGGAGTATTAATTTGAATCTTATTTACGGAGTACTAATTGTTCTTAACTTCTTATACTTCGAGTTTGCAATTGATCAGGTGCCACAACTCAATTATTGACCTCATACTTCAATTTTGGGCTATATTTTGAAATAGTTTGACGATCAATAAACTTGATCTTACTATGTAATTAACATGTACTCTACCTTGTATTGTAAGTTTGCAATTATATAACTCTTTTAATTTGCATTTTTAAAAATATTTCCTCGAATAATTAGCTACACCCTTTGGTAGAGCCAAAGGTCGTCTTTACAAGTGGGGATAATAGGGCATTTCAGGATAATCATATAGTAGTATTAATTTATCATCATCATATCATTCAATTCATATGCATGCAACTATGCAAGATAGAGCATGGGGGGTCATGGTAGTATGCATGGGCAGATCCAGCATGGGTTCAGTGGGTAAAGCTGAACCCCCTGATCCAACCCCAAAACATTCATATATAAAATGCATGAAAATTTTATCAAGCCTTTTCTTGCTCCACTGGTTAAGTCAACCAAGTTTCCACAAGGACCAGGGATCAACTTTTGGCCCCTGTTTCTTTCTCCTCATAATTTTGTTCCCATTTTTGTTTTGGGTGTGACTTAAGCTATTTTGAATTTCCTAAATTGCCTTTTAGAACTTACTAATTGAGCATTGAACAATTGTGGTAATATTTGTTGTTGTGATATATTTGTTGTTTTGGTAATTTGCCTTTCAGTAGTATGTACATTGTATTTGTTTTTATCTTATTTCTAATTGATATTTAATGTTTGGTAAATATTGTCATTTATAATAACAAAGTTTTCAGTACCAGTCTTAAAAAAACATTATCACATGATCTCTTTCGACAAAATATTGGAGGTATGTGTCGCTTTATGGTTGCTTGTAATGATAAATATAAATTTGGACTATGGAGCTGTTGTATGAGTACAAACCCAAACATCCGATCATACATCATAATACCCGAACATCCGGTATATGAAGAAGTTTGAACCCATGTACTATAAATCCTGGATCCGCCACTGATAGTATGGTACTGCTACTGATTTTGCGCACGTAACAGATAGTATAGTGCCCCCTTTATTTGTCCTTATTATAACTTTATTCTTTTCGAAAATGCTTAGTTCTTAGAAACTAGTAGAGTTGCCGAAGGTTTCTATATATGACTATACTGGATATCAAAGATAATTATATTAGGTTCGAGAATGCCATGTTTTAATACTACTCCGTAATTGATTACTTGCAATAAGGGATATTATTTGTGAATATAAAAAATTCATTTGTTGCAAGTAATCGATTATGAGGTAGAGTTTTTATAAATACAATAGCTTAAAATCAAAAATAAAAAGAAAAGGTCATGTTTTTTAGGCTAAATTGGACTTTTTTCTAATTATTTGAATAACGTGTCAATTAGAAGTCGTTTAACTGATTGAACTAGAAAGAAAACTGAAAGAAAATGGTGCAACCGTTTCATCATACATACAAAGGCACCTTGGAGTTTTTATGAGACGGTCTCACAATTCCACATGACATTGCCACGCACGTTAACTACCTCACAAACCACAAACTAACAAAAAAAAATAAGGATTGTTTTTATAGATTCAAACTTTTGACCACTTACAAAGAGATATAGTAAACTTACAAAGATATACTACGTATTTTAGTTTCGTTTTGGCAATATTGTAATGTAATCAGGTTTTGTTTAGCCATTAATTCTATACACTATAGCTTAGTTGGTTAGAACGTTCCTTCCAATTAATGAGGTTATGGACCGATTCTCACCACATGCGTTGTGAATCTCTTAACATCAAAGAAAAAATATTGATACTATACGCTAATTAACGTTTGTTTCAAGGGTTAAAAACGAGACAGATTTCTGAACTTTTTTTTTTCATGAATTTCAATTTATAAAAAAAGAAGTATTCAAATAAGGTGTCTAATATTGAGGTTGGTAGACGAAAGGAGACTAAACCACTCAGTATATCTGACTTTAAAACTTACCTTATCTAATAAGGGTGGAAAATCATGGATTGTAAAAACATCTCACCTAATGAGATGGCGTCCCTTGTGAATTTGTGACATGTAGCAAATTGTTAATCAAGTAATTAGATTGAATAAAAGTTCAAGTTTGGATCGACTCAAAGTTTTTTTTTTTTTTAAAATTCTATATCAGCTAATTAGATTGAATAAAAGTTCAAGTTGATGGATCGACTCAAAGTTTGTTTTTTTAAAAAAAAAAATTCTATATCAGCTAATTAGATTGAATAAAAGTTCAAGAGTTCAAGTTGATGGATCGACTCAAAGTTTTTTTTTTTTTTTTTTTTTTTTTTTTTTTTTTTTTTTTTTTTTTAAAAAAAAAAACTCTATATCAGTGCTAAACAAACAATGTACTCAGTATAGTCTATTGTTTAAGCCTACAATTTTTCTAGCATGAAAATCTAAATGATGTAGGAATAATTGATTATAATTTATAAGATAATACAGGAAGGAGCACTACAAAACAACAATGGTCGTCAAAATACTTTCTTTGCAATGAATCAGAGTTCAATTGAAAACTATAAATTTTTGAAAATCGTGAAGATATAGGAAAAATAGCTGGGTTCATATTATGATTAAAGGGATATGTGTACTTTTACAATAAAATTTTACAAAAATTCATTAAATAATCATGTGTACCCCAAAAAGTTTTTACATGATTCTGACTTGCTTATGAGTTTATATCGACTTGAATAATCAGTTTATTCTTGTAAGAGATAATTATACGTATATGTAATATTAGACCCAAAACACATACTAATAAGCTAAGGTATTTATAAGAATGTTAAAAATTCTCTCACTACGATTTTGTCATAAAATATACTAAACAAACAACTTGATCAACTTTTTAACTACAAATTTTTTCCTTCCTCATCAAATAAAATAGAAAAAAAGAATTCTCGCTTCAAATTAAAGTCTTTCGTTCCTTAAAATAAAAAAATGGTGTAATTATCCAATTAATACTCGATCTAATCAGCAGTCTCTCATCATCATTCACTATGTAAATATACCATATTCAAGTATATACGGAGTATTTTTAATTATTTTCTTAAAAGATATATGGAGTGGAGTATATTTAGTTCAAAAATAAAGCTAATTAGCGAAAATCAAGTTAATTTAATTATTGCATGGATACACAAATCACAACTTGATTTTAACAAAATAATTTTGTCTCTTATAAAAAGGACGGTAGTGGACTAGTGCAATGACGTGAAGGTACATGCAAATCATGT
>PYUH01000185.1:4757050-4778196 GCA_016808085.1 Suaeda aralocaspica | reverse complement strand
GAGAGTTCGGGGGTTGGGGTGTGGGTGAGGATTCCGCCATTGATGAGTGAGGTGAGAGAAAATGAGGCAGGGGAAATGGAGAATGAGTGTCGGATGCAAGGTTTATAGTTTGGGGGGAACTAAAACCCTAATTGCGTGACTGTGTAATGTCAATGTGTAAACCGACCGTTGTGTAATGTCAAGGTTTGTAGTGGACGGTTAGGGATGTTAGGGTTCTTCAAATTCCGCTCCAGATTGTAATTGGACTTGAAATTCGGTTTTGTCTTTGGTTCAGCAAAGATATTGATTTTGGTTAATTAAAATTAAAATCAAAATCAAAATCTTAACAACATAATAATCTCCATAAAATATTCCCTTTTTCTTTTTTCTTCATATAATAATGAGTTAAACATACATTTTTTACTACACAATAATCTAGATACAATATCTAATTATAATTGCAACGATCCTTTTCCACATTCAAAATAGTGAAACATTAATCGTAAGATTCATAACCCAATAAACTAATTAAAGCTATTCAACTATTACCTCAACGTCACTATATTTTATACTTTAAAACACTAACTAGTTGCTTCATTTTCAATTAAACAACACGTGTATTAAAGAGCAGATACAATAATAAACAACAAAATTAACCAAAAGGAGTATTTAATTTTAGTGACATCTGAACAAAACACTCAAAAACATAAACAAAATTTATTCAATCAAATAAACTGTTATAGTGTTTTACTAGGAGAATATGCAAAATAAAACAATATATAATAATAATAATTATTATTATATATATTTCATCATTGTCTATCATTATCATTATGAATTGTTTCATGATTCAAATGAATGGGGATAAAATTTATAGCTCCCTAGCCAACATAAAAAGTGTTTTTAACAACCTCGATTACAAATCTATTATTGTAATATATTTTTGCAATTTTGTGTGTAAATGTTAATTAGTTCAAATACTAATCAATTCAATTCAATCCAATACATTCTAATCCAATCAAATCCATTCTAATAATTCTGGGTATCCATTCTAAACCATTCCATTCTTTCCACCAAATCCCGTGAAAATAATACATCCTTCCTTATAAATATTATTGATGAGGGTACGCACACATATCAAAAAAAAAACCTAACCAATCTAACTAATATAACTAGAGAAGTAGGGATCGAATCCACAGGGAAGCAATTAAACCTATTAGTTCTAAAAAGTTTAGACTGTGTAAATGACCTTTAATTTGAATGACAATTGTGATCAAGAAATTAATTAGTATTAGAACTAAATTGTAGGGAAATAAATTAATGACTAAACCTAGGACATCGGATCACCACAGATTAACCAACGAATTGCTCGCAAATAATTAATTAGGTTATCAATTTCCTTGAATTAAGGTCCACTATTCTCTCGAATCTAGTCCCCTTCAAAACTCTTCTGATGGATCTCGCTCACTTAGACTTGTTTTGCTTATTGTCCTTAAGATCTAACTGTGGTATCTTACCTCTCGGCATCGATTTCAACAATATCAAACTAACAATTAAACCTGGCCAGTATTTAACGGAAAGCAATAACAATTGACAACAAGAATTCAAGTACATTAATAGTCAAACTAATATTTATGAGCAAAACAACAATCAATCCATGGATCCCCTAGTCCTAGAAAAGAACTACTCACTCATAGTTGAAAGAACAAAAACTAAATCAATGAAAGAAATTAAAATCCTAAACATGATTAAACTAAACAACCCAACAATAATCAAGAGTTTAAATCTAACATAAACTAATAATGAAAATTAATTAAGAGCAAGAATTGAGATTGAAATAAAACCTGAATATTATGATTGAAGATTGAATAAAGTTCCACACTTAGAGAGAATTTTAGAATAAACTAGGGTTTGTAAAAATGAAAAGGCGTCAATGACTAATTAGTTGTACAAAACATTAAGTACTAAGGCTAAACAAGGGAAGAAAACGGTGAAAATCCCTTCAGAGCCACCCGCCGGAGGGGTCCAGGCGAGCAGCCCTCACCCGAGCGCACAGCCTGGTCCGGGGGGCAGCTCGTTTGGCTTCGTTTCTCGGTTTTTGTTCGTTCTCTTAATTACTTCTTAATTTTCGTTTTAGCACTTCTAATCTTCGGTTAAGCTTCCAAATGCCTAGCACTTCACTAACTTCTTAAGTGATTTAAAAGGCTCGGAAAACAACGATAATCATCGATTCCTGTAAAATCTAATAAAAAGCACAACAAACACTCGAAATAGCAAAAGTTAGTAGAAATGACTCAAAAGAGCCGTATTAGAGCTAAAAAATAAATCGGGATCGAGGGTAAAAACATATCAAATATCAACTTTACAATTATTATGTCCTATCAAAATAATTATAATAGTAATATTATTATGCAATTTTTTTCCAGTAAAATTGCAATGCAGTGAAACTTGTATATTTTCTATGTGTTGTAGGGATGGCAATTTAGGCTGAGTCCGACCCTATTCGCTCCGCATGAGAAAAAATTCCTCAAATCTGTCTTAAATAATTTGCTCCTCCCAAAAACCGACATCTGAGTCCAAACGCAATCAGAGTTGAAACAAAAAATCATTTGAGTCGCCGACAAATTAATCCGACTCTGTCACATATCCGACTCCGGCTCACCTACTTAACTTTTATTTCTCTACTTATTAGGTATAATAAAATTATTGTCATTTATCTTATTACATTATAACTAGAATATTGGTCAGGGCAATGCATCGGTCGACTACAATTATCAAATATGCTTTTTTTATTTTTCATAATGTGTTTTTTGTTTAGTGCGAAATAAGGTTGCACGGGTTGTAAATGTAATGTGATAAGTTGTTAATGAAAAAACAAAACAACTATAAAGAACTTGGGATAAAAATAACAATGTCATCGGTTTTGGTGCAAGTGAATAAGTGTTACAAATCAAAAGCTCATACTATATGATTACAAGACCTTATATCCATTACTTTAAAAATAAAACATCAAATTTATTATGTATTGTTGGTCAAACTTTCACATTTCGTTTCAAATGCCATGAGTTCAATTTCCAGTAGTTAGCATGTTTGTAAAGAGTGACATGTGTCACATTCAGGACCGGTTTACTTCAGCTTAAAATCAGTAAGTTTTGTTCAGTTCAACTTTTTATTATTACCACATAAGTGGATTACTATTTAAAAAAATATGAAGATGTATTACTGGTTTTTATTTCATAAAAAATATAAACTACCAATAACATTTTTTTGTTTAAAAAATATTAGTAGATTAATATCAAAATATTTACTATGTCATTACTCGATAGTTAGAAATCATTAATAATCCGTAGTAAATTAATAGCCATAGTCAATCCATAAAAACCATAGTAAAACAATCAATAATCAATAGTAAAAATAAATAATCATTAATGAATAGTTAAAAATCAGTAATCAATATCAATAGTTAAAAATCAATTATCTATGATAAAAATCATTAATCCATAATAAAAAAAATTCAGTTCAGCTCCAATCAGTTCACTTCACTTCAGCTCAACTCTAATCAGCTCAGTTCAGTTCAGCTTTTTTCAGCTTAGTAAACAGGCCCTCATTAGCGAGTGCCACGTGGTGTAGTTTCGTTGACAGTGACACTTTTAATATATTGTATGATTACTCTTACTCCACTAATAGATTTATTAGTTAATGTAATTAATTCTATATAATGACCTTTAATTATGGTTTTAACTTATCATTGTGGATGACACTCATTCTGGTCCAACTCTAACTGCCTATGCTCACCCCGAAGGGAAAAATAGCTGCTTTGACTCCGCCATGAAAAACCTGCCTCATACTTGTTTAGAATATCGACCTAAAATCAAAGTGCAGGTCAGATCTTAGATAATCTGTTCAAAGCTCAACATGTTGCCATCCTAAATGTTTGTTTTATTATATGGAGTACGAAACTTTATTACAAAAAGCACCAGATGTATTTATTTCGAGATATACACCCTTTTGTCGAATAAATCAACAAGTCAAATTGTAGAACATACAACTAAATATATATAATTTAGATATATTATTATTATATTATATAATTTAATTTAAGATAGAGAGAAAGAGTATAGAATAAACTGTAACTATTATAGAACATAGAGTAATTTTTATGGAACAATAAATCAAAGATACAGAACATGTAGAAACTAATATTGAACCAAGATTATTATCAATTATTTAATTATCATAAAACAAGTACTCCTAGTAATTATTATATAACATGCATGTTTTGTGTATTAAACATGTATTCACTTTGCTTGTACGCATTTAATTGCTGCATTTCTTTTATTACATCTCCAGAGATGCACATTAAAATGATTGTGTCTTAACTTACAATGAGGCTTGTAAAAATTACAAAAAATAAAAATTTATATGCAGTTCCTTAGCATATATATGCTCGTTTCATGCATCCTTATTAATATGATTCTCAATATTCTGTATAAAATGTTTTAGAAATTATACAAATACAGTCTTGTTGTGGCATTTTATTAATTTCTAAATTAAAAATATTTATTTTAATTTTTTGAAAATTATTTTACTTATGAAATAAATAAAATGAATTATTAGAAAATGGAAAAATATTATAAAATAATGGAAAATTATTTAACCTAATCTTAATGCATTGACTTTTAATTTGTCGTTTTCATAACGTGCGAAGTGTAGTTACAAATAGGTGACGAATATGATTTCGATGAATCAACAGCGTTGTATTCATGGTAATTATTGTCAGAATTGGACTTATTGTGCCATAGCATACTTTAATCGTCAGTCCTCAGAATGATAAATATTACGAAGTACTTGTTTTCATACGAACCCGATATGACCACAACTAACTCATTAATGGTGAATAACATAGTACTTATGTAGCATAATTTACCAAAAAAAAAATAGGATTAGTTATTATATAGAAATAAATTACTTATTTTATATCTATAATCGTTTACGAACATATTTTTAATTTATGTAATAAACTACAAATTATATACGGAGTAATAATATTAATAATAAAATAATAATAATTAACAACAACAATTATAACAATAACAATAATAATATCTAAAATGAGATGTATCAATAATAATAATAATAATAATAATAATAAAATAATCCTATATATTTGTATTATAATTATAAGATAAGCATTATTTTATATATTAAAACTAGTTAAAAATAAATACTCAACCATGTAAAACATTTCGAATATTTCGAGCACGTGGATATCTGACTTGAATTAAAGTTGAATACCAATATCGAATTATTTAGACCGGATATTGAATATTTTTAGATATTATTTAAATTGGATATTTGAATATCAATATATCATGGACTAGATACAAATTTCAAATCCATTGTAATCAATGTGGGTACAAACAGAAAATCACACCTACTTCGATCCCCATAACACCATCACTCGCATAAATATCCTAAACCACATAATTAAGTCCACTGTTTGTGGAGGCAAAGTCGTGCTTGCGGCAACAAGAAGGGTAAGGCTTGTGGGGGTGTACATAGCATAACGGAAGCCAAGACATTGTTAACAGTGATCAACTTAGCTCCTAAGATTTGGTATATCACACGTTGTTCTAGAAGCGGATTGCAAGGTTGTGATGAATCACATAGGGTGCAGTGTAGCTTTCATATCTAATCTTAATTTGTTGTTAATAAATATTTGTGTTATTGTTGTAGCCTTTGCAATAGTCTCATGTTAAGAGGGAAGGGAGTGGAGTGGCTCACTGGTTAAGTGGATTCATCTCATTTGGGAATTGGGATTTATGAGACTTATATGCCCATGAAGGTTGGTTAGCTAGACTTAATGAATGAGTTATGTGTTTAATTTTTCCCTAAAAAATAAATGATAAATGCGGATGTCTAGACTTTCATTCGTTTTGGTATTGTCACTCTTATTGTCAATTGCCTAACATCGGTTCATATTACTCGTGTTGTGACTTTCAAATGCAAAAAAAAAAGTATGTATTTCCGCTAAGTTGCACAGAGTCGGAATGGGGTCGAAAACGAATACGGATATGGGGACAGAAAACGGCTACTCTAAAAAATATTATTATTGGGTACGGTAATATAACATGAAGAATCGGGTTCGTCCCCAAACGGGACGAATCGGATTCGGGACAGCTACCCATTAGAAGTACCCATGCTACATAGAACCGCATCCTCTACTATGACATCATATTCATGCCGCTCAACGTCACCGGTACCTCCTAGTATTGGGGTACAAAGTACAGTATATTTCAAGGTTTTTTTTTTCCCTTCTTTCCAAAGACTGAGATAGATAAGTCAAAGCAGTTTTGTTGCTTAAAAAAAAGCAAAAAAAAAGCCAAACTTTAATTTTATTTCTGTTTTGCCATCATACACTATACTTAAAAAAATATAAATAAAGTGTGGTATTAAAACAGCCCACTGGAAAATTTGTATAGTAAATGAATAGCGCCATGGTTCTCTCTCTCTTCCCCTAAAAAAACCAACTTCCCATTATCTCTAACTCCTTATTTTTTGCAACAAAAAAAAAAAAAAATTACCATCATATGTGACTGTAGCATCATGAAACATGTCTTTTACTCTTTATATACTATTCTAATAAAGAGACAGCATAAGATAAAACAATTACAGTGTAACACCTAATCTAGGGTCAAAACTAGGTACATTCAGCATTCATTGTTTTTGTTTCCAAAGCAAGCAAAATTAAAATAACTCCAACTTGCAAAAACTTTCATAAACAGTGTAACCATACAAAAATAACATAAATTAAGAAATTATTAAAGTGAAATATTTTAGTAGCACCAAATCAATGTTTTTATTATTATTATTTTTTTTTCCTAATTTTGAGCTTAATTGTTTGATCATCTATCCAAAACCAAAACAAAACAACCTCAAATCATTATTTGCAACAACAATCATTATCTCACATTAAAAACAACCAACATTGCTAAACTAACTAAAAATTTTACACCATTCAAATAGATCTACGACCTCCGCCATAAGTTAGTTGCAACAAAATAAACCATGACGGATAAAATAACACTTTGTTACAACTAAACTCCAATATCATAATATTAACGTACCCAAGATGGAGCGCAAACGATCAACCTCATCCGAATTCGGAACGAACCCGGTTCCACCATTAGCAAACACTTGCTTACATACGTTAAACAAGTTTTGAACCGGCGACATTTTGCGGTTACGTCGACGGTTCTTACGTGAACCTTTGCTACTATTTGTCTTTGTATTATCACCAATATCAGTCTCAATTCCCATCAAAATTAATCCAAACTAAAAAAATTAATGTTTCAACAAAAGAAATTAAAAATAAAGTTTGTACTAACTCAACAAATCAACGATCATGAAATGGGTACTTCATTAAATTACTTAATCACTGAAAAAATCATCTGGGTTTATGATATAATCAAATTTAGATGAACTATAAAATGGGGTTATGTGAAAATGGTGAAAATCCCAAGGAAAAAAAAAACTAAAATAGGGATTTGGGTATGAAAGTAAATAAGCACATAATAAAAAAAAAATTAAAAAAAATTGTTTTATTGTACTTTGTTTGTTTAGCTGTTTTTGGATGAAAAGCAAAGGAGAAGAAGATAATAATTATGATGATGCAATATTAATTTATTTATATATTTATTTATGAAGTAGTATAACTTTTGGTACGTTATTACCGAAAACAAAAACAATGGTAAAAGAACAGGAAATTACTACAATGGAATAATATGATGTGAAAGTAGAGGAATGAATATAATGGAAGTTTATAACGAAGGAAGAAATATATTTATAAAAGTATTACAGTGAAAACGAGAAAATGGTGAAAGAAAAATTTGGAACAAAATTAAAAAAAAAAAAAGTTGCAAAAAATAAGGAGGTTAGAGATAATGGGAAGTTGGTTTTTTTTAGGGGAAGAGAGAGAGGAAAACCATGGGCGCTATTCATTTACTATACGAAATTTTCCAGTGGGCTGTTTTAATACCACACTTTATTTATATTTTTTTAAGTATAGGTATTGATGGCAAAACAGAAATAAAATTAAAGTTTGGCTTTTTTTTTGCTTTTTTTTATAGCAACAAAACATGCTTTGACTTATCTATCTCAGTCTTTGGAAGAGAAGGGAAAAAAAAAACCTTGAAATATACTGTACTTTGTACCCCGAATACTAGGAGGTACCGGTGACGTTGAGCGGCATGAATATGATGTCATAGTGAGAAGGATGCGGAATTCTATGTAGCATGGGTACTTCTAATGGGTAGCTGTCCCCGAATCCGATTCGTCCCGTTTTGGGGATGAACCCGATTCTTCATGTTATAATTTACCGTACCCAATAATAATATTTTTTAGAGTAGCCGTTTTCTGTCCCCATATCCGTATTCGTTTTCGACCCCACTTCCGACTCTGTGCAACTTAGGCGGAAATACATACTTTTTTTTTGCATTTGAAAGTCACAAACACGAGTAATATGAACCGATGTTAGGCAATTGACAATAAGAGTGACAATACCAAAAATCGAATGAAAGTCTAGACATCCGCTATTTATCATTTATTTTTTAGGGAAAAATTAAACACATAACTCATTCATTAAGTCTAGCTAACCAACCTTCATGGGCATATAAGTCTCATGAATCCCAATTCCCAAATGAGATGAATCCAGCTTAACCAGTGAGCCACTCCACTCCCTTCCCTCTTAACATGAGACTATTGCAAAAGGCTACAAACAATAAACAAAAATATTTATTAACAACAAATTAAGATTAGATATGAAAGCTACACTGCACCCTATGTGATTCATCACAACCTTGCAATCCGCTTCTAGAACAACGTGTGATATACCAAATCTTAGGAGCTAAGTTGATCACTGTTAACAATGTCTTGGCTTCCGTTATGCTATGTACACCGCCCAACAAGCCTTAACCCTTCTTGTTGCCGCAAGCACGACTTTGCCTCCACAAACAGTGGACTTAATTATGTGGTTATGGATATTTATGCGAGTGATGGTGTTATGGGGGATCGAAGTAGGTGTGATTTTCTGTTTGTACCCACATTGATTACAATGGATTTGAAATTTGTATCTAGTCCATGATATATTGATATTCAAATATCCAATTTAAATAATATCTAAAAATATTCAATATCCGGTCTAAATAATTCGGATATTTGGTATTCAACTTTAATTCAAGTCAGATATCCACGTGCTCGAAATATTCGAAATGTTTTACATGGTTGAGTGAATTTATTTTTAACTAGTTTTAATATATAAAATAATGCTTATCTTATATATTATAGATACAAATATATATGGATTATTATTATTATTATTATTATTATTATTATTGATACATCTCATTTTAGATATTATTATTGTTATTGTTATAATTGTTGTTGTTAATTATTATTATTTTATTATTAATATTATTACTCCGTATATAATTTGTAGTTAATTACATAAATTAAAAATATGTTCGTAAACGATTATAGATATAAAATAAGTAATTTATTTCTATATTAATAACTAATCCTATTTTTTTTTGGTAAATTATGCATTACATAAGTACTATGTTATTCACCATTATATGAGTTAGTTGTGGTCATGAGTCGGGTTCGTATGAAAACAAGTACTTCGTAATATTTATCATTCTGATGACTGACGATTAAAGTATGCTATGGCACAATAAGTCCAATTCTGAACAATAATTACCATGAAATACAACGCTGTTGATTCATCGAAATCATATTCGTCACCTATTTGTAACTACACTTCGCACGTTATGAAAACGACAAATTAAAAGTCGAAATGCATTAAGATTAGGTTAAATAATTTTCCATTATTTTATAATATTTTTCCATAATTTTCTAATAATTCATTTTATTTATTTCATAAGTAAAAATAGATTTCCAAAAAATTAAAATAAATAATTTTAATTTAGAAATTAATAAAATGCACAAACAAGACTGTATTTGTATAATTTCTAAAACATTTTATACAGAATATTGAGAATCATATTAATAAGGATGCATGAAACGAGCATATATATGCTAAGGAACTGCATATAAATTTTTATTTTTTTGTAATTTTTACAAGCCTGCATTGTAAGTTAAGACACAATCATTTTAAGTTGCATCTCTGGAGATGTAATAAAAGAAATGCAGCAATTAAATGCGTACAAGCAAAGTGAATACATGTTTAATACACAAAACATGCATGTTATATAATAATTACTAGGAGTACTTGTTTTATGATAATTAAATAATTGATAATAATCTTAGGTTCAATATTAGTTTCTACATGTTCTGTATCTTTGATTTATTGTTCCATAAAAATTACTCTATGTTCTATAATAGTTACAGTTTATTCTATACTCTTTCTCTCTATCTTAAATTAAATTATATAATATAATAATATATATATCTAAAATTATATATATTTAGTTGTATGTTCTACAATTTGACTTGTTGATTTATTCGACAAAAGGGTGTATATCTCGAAATAAATACATCTGGTGCATTTTTGTAATAAAGTTTCGTACTCCATATAATAAAACAAACAGTTAGGGATGGCAACATGTTGAGCTCTGAACAGATTATCTAAGATCTGACCTCGACTTTGATTTTAGTCGGATATTCTAAACGAAGTATGAGGCAGGTTTTTTCATGCCGGAGTCAAAGCAGCTATTTTTCCCTTCGGGGTGAAGCATAGGCAGTTAGAGTTGGACCAGAATGAGTGTCATCCACAATGATAAGTTAAAACCATTAAGTAAAGGTCATATATATAGAATTAATTACATTAACTAATAAATTCTATTAGTGGAGTAAGAGTAATCATACAATATATTAAAAGGTGTCACTGTCAACGAAACTACACCACGTGGCACTCGCTAATGAGGGCCTGTTTACTTAAGCTGAAAAAAGCTGAACTGAACTGAGCTGATTAGAGTTGAGCTGAAGTGAAGTGAACTGATTGGAGCTGAACTGAAAGTTTTTTTTATTATGGATTAATGATTTTTAATCATAGATAATTGATTTTTAACTATTGAATATTGATTACTGATTTTTAACTATTCATTAATGATTATTTATTTTTAACTATTGATTATTGATTGTTTTACTATGGTTTTTATGGATTGACTATGGCTATTAATTTTAACTACGGATTATTAATGATTTCTAACTATCGAGTAATGACATAGTAATAATTTTGATATTAATCTACTAATATTTTTTAAACAAAAAAAATGTTATTGGTAGTTTATATTTTTTATGAAATAAAAACCAGTAATACATCTTCATATTTTTTGTAAATAGTAATCCACTTATGTGGTAATAATAAAAAAGTTGAACTGAACAAAACTTAACTGATTTTAAGCTGAAGTAAACCGGTCCTGAATGTGACACATGTCACTCTTTACAAACATGCGTAACTACTGGAAATTGAACTCATGGCATTTGAAACGAAATGTGAAAGTTTGACCAACAATACATAATAAATTTGATGTTTTATTTTTAAAGTAATGGATAATAAGGTCTTGTAATCATATAGTATGAGCTTTTGATTTGTAACACTTATTCACTTGCACCAAAACCGATGACATTGTTATTTTTATCCCAAGTTCTTTATAGTTGTTTTGTTTTTTCATTAACAACTTATCACATTACAAGTTACAACCCGTGCAACCTTATTTCGCACTAAACAAAAAACACATTATGAAAAATAAATAAAAGCATATTTGATAATTGTAGTCGACCCGATGCATTGCCCTGGCCAATATTCTAGTTATAATGTAATAAGATAAATGACAATAATTATTATTATACCTAATAAGTAGAGAAATAAAAGTTAAAGTAAGGTGGAGCCGGAGTCGGATATGTGACAGAGTCGGATTAATTGTCGGGCGACTCAAATGATTTTTTTGTTCAACTCTGATTGCGATTTGGACTCAGAGTCGGGTTTTTTGGGAGGAGCAAATTATTTTAAGACAGATTTGAGGAATTTTTTCTCAGTGCGGAGCGAAATAGGGTCGGACTCAGCCTAAATTGCCATCCCTACAAACACATAGAAAATATACAAGTTTACACTTTGCATTGCAATTTTACTGGAAAAAAATAGCATAATAATATTACTATTATAATTATTTTTGATAGGACATAATAATTGATAAGTTGATATTTGATATGTATTTTACCCTCGATCCCGATTTATTTTTAGCTCTAATACGGCTCTTTTGAGTCATTTCTACTAACTTTTGCTATTTCGAGTGTTTGTTGTGCTTTTTATTAGATTTTACAGGAATCGATGATTTATCGTTGTTTTCCGAGCCTTTTAAATCACTTGAAGAAGTTAGTGAAGTGCTGAAGGCATTTGGGAAGCTTAACCGAAGATTAGAAGTGCTAAAACGAAGAATTAAAGAAGTAATTAAGGAAGAACGAACAAAAACCGAGAAACGAAGCCAAACGAGCTGCCCGCCCGGACCGAGGCTGTGCGCTCGGGTGAGGGCTGCTCGCCTGGACCCCTCCGGGCGGGTGGCTCTGAAGGGGATTTCACCGTTTTCTTCCCTTGTTTAGCCTTAGTACTTAATGTTTTGTACAACTAATTAGTCATTGACGCCTTTTCAGTTTTACAAACCCTAGTTTATTCTAAAATTCTCTCTAAGTGTGGAACTTTATTCAATCTTTCAATCAATAATATTCAGGTTTTATTTCAATCTCAATTCTTGCTCTTAATTAATTTTCATTATTAGTTTTATGTTTAGATTTAAACTCTTGATTATTGTTGGGTTGTTTAGTTTAATCATGTTTAGGATTTTAATTTCTTTCATTGATTTAGTTTTTGTTCTTTCAACTATGAGTGAGTAGTTCTTTTCTAGGACTAGGGGATCCATGGATTGATTGGTGATGTTTTGCTCATAAATATTAGTTTGACTATTAATGTACTTGAATTCTTGTTGTCAATTGTTATTGCTTTCCGTTAAATACTGGCCAGGTTTAATTGTTAGTTTGATATTGTTGAAATCGATGCCGAGAGGTAAGATTACCACAGTTAGATCTTAAGGACAATAAGCAAAACAAGTCTAAGTGAGCGAGATCCATCAGAAGAGTTTTGAAGGGGACTAGATTCGAGAGAATTAGTGGACCTTAATTCAAGGAAATTGATAACCTAATTAATTATTTGCGAGCAATTCGTTGGTTAATCTGTGGTGATCCGATGTCCTAGGTTTAGTCATTAATTTATTTCCCTAATCAATTTAGTTCTAATACTAATTAATTTCTTGATCACAATTGTCATTCAAATTAAAGGTCATTTACACAGTCTAAACTTTTTAGAACTAATAGGTTTAATTGCTTCCCTGTGGATTCGATCCCTACTTCTCTAGTTATATTAGTTAGAGTGGTTAGGTTTATTTTTGATAGGTGTGCGATAACCTCATCAATAATATTTATAAGGAAGGATGTATTATTTTCACGGGATTTGGTGGGAAAGAATGGAATGGTTTAGAATGGATAACCAGAATTATTAGAATGGATTTGATTGGATTAGAATGTATTGGATTGAATTAGAATTGATTAGTATTTGAACTAATTAACATTTACAACAAAAAATTGCAAAAATATATTACAATAATAGATTTGTAATCGAGGTTGTTAAAAACACTTTTTATGTGTGCTAGGGAGCTATAAATTTTATACCCAGCCATTTGAATCATGAAAACAATTCAATAATGATAATGATAGACAATGATGATAATAATAATAATAATAATTATTATTATTATATATTGTTTTATTTTGCATATTCTCCTAGTAAAAACACTATAACAGTTATTTGATTGAATAAATTTTGTTTATGTTTTTGAGTGTTTTGTTCAGATGTCAACTAAAATTAAATACTCCTTTTGGTTAATTTTTGTTGTTTAATTATTGTATCTGCTCTTTAATACACGTGTTGTTTAATTGAAAATGAAGCAACTAGTTAGTGTTAAAGTATAAAAATATAGTGACGTTGAGGTAATTAGTTGAATAGCTTTAATTAGTTTATTGGGTTATGAATCTTACGATTAATGTTTCACTATTTTGAATGTGGAAAAGGATCGTTGCAATTATAATTAGATATTGTATCTAGATTATTGTGTAGTAAAAAATGTATGTTTAACTCATTATTATATGAAGAAAAAAAGAAAAAGGGAATATTTTATGGAGATTATTATGTTGTTAAGATTTTGATTTTGATTTTGATTTTAATTTTAATTAACCAAAATCAATATCTTTGCTGAACCAAAGACAAAACCGAAATTTCAAGTCCAATTACAATCTGGAGCGGAATTTGAAGAACCCTAACATCCCTAACCGTCCACTACAAAACCTTGACATTACACAACGGTCGGTTACACATTGACATTACACAGTCACGCAATTAGGGTTTTAGTTCCCCCCAAACTATAAACCTTGCAATCCGACACTCATTCTCCATTTCCCCTGCCTCATTTTCTCTCACCTCACTCATCAATGGCGGAATCCTCACCCACACCCCCAACCCCCGAACTCTCCTCCCTAACCCTAACCCAACCCTCATCCTCCCTCAAACTCCACCCCTTCTCAAAGCGCGTCCCAATCACCTCCATCCTCAACACCCCCGACGGTGGCGCCTCCTTCGCCGGCCAAACCGTCGTCGTCAGCGGGTGGGTCCGTACGGGCCGGGAACAAGGCAAAGGCACCTTCGCCTTCCTCGAACTCACTGATGGCACGTGCGCTGCTAACCTCCAAGTCATCGTAGACGCTTCGGTATTCGATTTGACCCGTTTGATTCATACGGGCACATCGGTTTCAGTGTCGGGTAAACTGACTACTCCTCCTGAAGGTACTCGACAGAAGATTGAACTTAGGGTTGATGAAGTTATTGAGTGCGGCGTCTGTGATCCTGCCACGTACCCCTTGCCGAAGACGAGATTGACACTTGAGTTCTTGAGGGATCGTCTTCATTTGAGAGCCAGGACTAATTTGGTAATTTCGACGGCTTTTTTTTGTTGTTTTATTTATGATTTTGTTTAGGGATAATGTTGATGTTTTTTTTTTTATAGTTTAATTTGTGAATTGTTTGGTGTTTGAGTTTTGTGTAATATGGTTTGATTGTTTGAGAACAAGAATTGATTTGGTAATTTTGAGGGAATGTGTTTGAATTGGATTTGGATTGATTTATTGTTTGATTATGATAATGTGTGTGTTTTAAAGGTTTGCGATTCGTTCATATTGATTGTTGGAGTGTTGTATGTTTAAGGAAATTAGGTGGAATTAGATTTTAATGTTACAAGTATGATTGATTTATGCTGTTGTTTGTTAATCCCCCCTTTTCTTTCGTGGGAGGCGTAATGCAGGTCGGTCTAGGTCTAGGTTGTGGAGTTGGGGATGGAGTTACTTTCAATGGTGATTGATGTATGGTTTTTTCAGGAAAGTTTGTATCTTGTTGACGTATTAGGGTGAATATTTATATGATTTTTATTTGTTTTGTATTGGAATTAAGATTATGATTTGGTTGCTCTAATATTTATGTAGTGGTTGAATAACTGAAATGTAAACTTTATATTTTGTAATTCAAACTTCTAAAAAAGTGGTAGTTTTTACAATTATTCTTGGTTATTTTACTTTCGTTTTCCATATTTAGGACATTTTAGAAAATCATTGATTCAACAACTATGTCAACTAGTTCTTGGAAGCTAAGTGAATTCTTTGTTTTATGGATATTTGTTTATGCTCTTTTGGGATGCAAAATGTTAAAATTTTTTGATTATATATTTATGTGGTTAGTAATTTAGCATTCATAAGAAGGATAGGAGAGTAAAAGTGAGGAATGGAATGAGCTTGCATAGTGTTTTGGATTTTGATTGGATTTGGTTTGTTATTAGAGGAAATAAATTGTACCTCTCCAATCCCATTTCTGACATGTATAAGGCTGTAATGATATTTAGACTGCTTTTGCCAAAGTCCCTATGATCAATGCATGACTGTAGGATCTTGGCTAACAAAGATGCTATCACACATGAAAACTCTAATAACCAAAGTATCATTGGACTTGATTGATAAAGTCTTACTTGTATGGAATTATGTATCCCTAAATATAATGCTTCCTATAATAATTATAATTCAATGAAATCAACTGCTAGACCTCGAGTAAATCCTCACATGCTTCCAGACCTCTTCTTGCTCCCCATTCCAGATTACAAGGGATCACAATTTGCTCAGTCCTCAATCCCTCCGTAATTTTCTCGTCTAAACATCTCAGTAATCATAGTTATGTACTTTGTAACTTTTTTACTCAATATCCTATGTTGATTTTGTGGGATTGGGAACATACCCTTTTGATCCCCATGGTTTGTTACTTGTTATTGTACCTTTTATTCCCCAAATTCACATTGCATGCCAAATTGGCAGTACCTTTTAACTATTGTAGGTATGTGTTTGCTATGTTACTACTACAGTTCATTTCCACTTATGTACCCTTGACACTCCGACAAGGGTATAGAATCCGTACCCAACACTTCATTGTCATCTCCACACTTCAACATCAAGAAGCACTTTTTTTTATATTTTTTTTTAACAGAAACCTTGTGCAATAATAAGTAGTCAAAACAAGAATTATGTGACATGTTCAGAAATTTCCTTTAGATCATAAGCTTAGTAATTACAAAAAACTAAATCAGCCAGAAATGTATCAGTCTATGTTGATTACATGAAAAGCACATGCCAATAGTCATTAAAATTAGTAATTTTAACTATAAATGTCATGTCTTTGCATCTATTTTGACTTTTGGGACAGAGTCCTGTGTCTGGGATGTTATCTCTTTTCATGTCTTATTCTTGGATATTTAACTGTATCCAATATATATGTGAGATGTTAATCTGTTACTCATGCTTCATTAGGTGTTAGTGATCAAAAAGCCATGTGTGTGTATATATATATATATATTTTTTTTTTTAAACTTTTGACGCTAACGTGCTCCGGTCATTAGCGATGGTTACTCAGTATATTCAGATGTTTTACTGACATGGCTATCTTTTCATAACAGATATCTGCTGTTAGTCGAATTCGCAATGAACTTTCTTATGCCACTCATGTCTTCTTCCAAGAGCATGGTTTTCTGTACCTACATACACCCATCATCACCACTAGTGATTGTGAGGGAGCAGGCGAGATGTTTCAAGTCACAACATTGATTAACGAGGTAGAAAAGGTGGAGAAAGAGTTGAAGGAAAACCCAGCTCCATCAGAGGCTGATGTCGAAGCAGCAAAGCTGGTTGTTCAGGAGAAAGGGGAAGTTGTTAAGAAATTGAAGGCAGATAACGCAAGCAAAGAGGAAATTCAAGCTGCTGTTGCAGTATTAAACAAAGCTAAAGAGGATGTTACCAAAGTGGAAGAGAGAGCTAAGCTGAAACCCGGGCTTCCCAAAAAGGATGGGAAAATAGATTATTCTCAAGATTTCTTTGCTCGTCAAGCTTTCTTGACAGTCTCTGGACAACTGCAAGCCGAATCTTATGCATGTGCCCTAACTAGCGTCTACACTTTTGGGCCAACATTCCGTGCTGAGAACTCCCATACATCTAGGCATCTTGCTGAATTTTGGATGCTGGAGCCAGAAATAGCTTTCGCTGATATTGAGGTTCTTCTTTATAATTTTTTTTAATGTTTAATGGTTTGCAGACTGCTTCTTCCTTTTCTTTCTATTATTCATTATGATCTTGTTTGTCATCTTAATAAAATTATGTTTAGTATTCCAAAGCCTGGGTTAATTATGATGATACTTTGTGACATTTGTCTGCTGTAGATTTGTTTTTTGCTACCTGCTGAATATTATTCTTATTTAAATGATCCTTTAAGTCTATAACATAATTTGTTTTTCCTCTCACCCCCTTAGTTATCAAAAAAAGCATTAATTGTCTGCTAAATTTGTGTTTATGCAAATGTTAGGTCACTTGTTGACTTGAAGCTGTTTGGAGTGATTTATGTTACTACATGACATTCACATTATGACTTTATGACATAAACTATGAAATTGGGTTTTCATGAGTTTGATTCTGTAAGTGATGAAGACATTCACTAGAGTTTTGATGTTATACTTTTGAAAAAATCCGTACCTTGTTTATATATACATTTTTAAAACAGCTGCTCAATTTATTTTTAAAAAATCACTGTTGCCTTTTGTCTTTTAACAATTAACTTATTATTTGTTAGGTCAGTATTTCTGTCCATGAGGCCCATTTTATTCGCTTCCCACTAGCTGATAAGTGGTATCATATCTTCCCTCTAAAACCCTCCCAAAGCCTCATTTCCACTTTCGCTATTAAGTATGTAGTCGTGGACCATAAGTTCCTCTTTGTTTCTTTTTAATATTTGACAAATTCGTCAAAGTTTGCCTTATCAAACACTGAAGCATGCACTTTATACCCTTGTCTATTGAACCTAACCCCTACAAGTTTCTGGAAAAAGCAACTTAGGCCCTGTTTTCCTCAACTTATTTTTGCTTATCTGAACTTATTTTTGCTGATCTAAAATTATTTTTGCTGTACTAAACTTATTTTTACTTATCTGAACTTATTTTTGCTGAACTGAACTTATTTTTGCTGAAATCATTAACAATTTATTAAGGATTGAAACTGATTTTTGCTGATATTTTGCTGAAAATAAGTAAAAATAAGACGAGGAGAACATGGCCTTAGTTTATTAATTAATAGGTCTTTTTTCATCCATTTGTAGTTGGGGTTTACACTTTGGGAGAAAGTGATATTTGTTCAAAACATTTTTCTGTAGGGGGTGGGGAGGTAGACTTCAAATTAGGGTGAATAATTGTTTATTTCCATGACTGGATTTTGAATTCGTGTTTGTGTATGTGTGTGTGTGTTTGTGTAAGTTTTGTTTTATATAAAACTAGAGTAGCAACTCCTAACAAGATTGATGAATAAATGGTGCGGATTCTTGTTGATGTTAAACTTGTGGTGAAGAGGATGAGGGAAGAAACTGGATGATTGTTAAGTGATGTAGGTATTAAATGGTTTTGACGAACCTTAATAGTTGCTGTAAATCGCTGCTGTATTAGAGGATTTGTAGTGAAATGTTTTTTTTGTTTAGTATATTTTTGTGGATTTTATAATGTATGCATTATGTTTCTTTATGAGGTTCTGTTGAATCTCATGCATTTAAGATATTTCAAAAAATTCTGATAGAGAATGAACTAACCAATGTTTATTATCTTTCTGTAGGATGATATGAACCTAGCAGAGGCATATGTAAAATTTGTGTCTCAGCGATTGCTTGACAGGTGCCATGATGATATGGAATTGATGGTCAAGTTTGTGGACAAGACCGCCATTGATCGTTTGAAAATGGTTGCTTCAACTCCTTTTGTGAGAATTACTTACACAGAAGCAGTGGAGAAGCTCCAAGAAGCTACAGATAAGAAATTTGAGAACAAAGTTGAATGGGGGATTGATCTAGCAACTGAGCATGAAAGGTAACTAATGTTTTGTTTGTGCTGACCGCTGATACACTTAATGGAGCGCATGCTAACTTTATAGTTCACCTTACCTTGCAGATATTTAAGTGAGGTCTTATTTAAGAAGCCAGTTATAGTATATAATTACCCAAAAGATATCAAGGCATTTTATATGAGGCTTAATGATGATGGAAAAACTGTGGCTGCAATGGATGTGCTCGTCCCAAAGGTAGGGTTGTTTATCTTGATCGTAATTGCTTGCTTCCTCCCTTTAATATGAGTATTGTACCTGTATCAGAAAGCATTTTTCTTATATTGCTCTCCTGGATTTTTTCGGCTCACATGGTCCAAACATCTCGTAAGTAAGAATACAATTTGTTTGCTCAAAAATAAATATTGTAATAGTTGCATCACTTCATATTTCTGTCCAACAATAAATTTATTTAGACTCTAATCATGAACCACTACTATTGTGAGAAAGGTGATGACTTTTATCTGGATGCTTGAAAAAGTTGTGTGTTTGTGACTATATTCCCAATAGAGGAATTACATTTTAGTCGTAAAGCTGCGTCTTTTATCTGTGCCAACTGGTGTTTGGTGTTTGATGGCAATGATCATGGGTTTTTTGAGCTCATGTCTTTTGATTTGATTCAGGTTGGTGAGCTTGTCGGGGGAAGCCAGAGAGAAGAGCGTTATGATGTTCTTTGTAAAAGGTAGGAAGGGTGGTCTGGTTGTGTCCTATTGTTCTTTGTTTGATTTTCACTAAAATGCTTCATGTTCAAAAAAGATAAGAGATCCTAAAGAGATGTTACTGATCCTTGTTGCAGGATTACTGACATGGGTTTGCCTTTGGAGCCTTATGAGTGGTACCTTGACCTCAGGCGCTACGGAACTGTGAAACATTGTGGTTTTGGTTTGGGATTCGAGAGGTTGATTCTTTTTGCCACTGGTATTGATAACATAAGAGATGTTATTCCTTTCCCTCGTTACCCAGGGAGAGCAGATTTATAAGTTCAGAACTATGATATTCAAATTGTATTTACTAGTATTATCTTATTTGCCGAAAAGGGCATTATGATTTTGAATTATTTTAACTTACAATGGAAAATCAAAGCAGATCTATTTTAATATCTATGTTGATCGGATCTGTGATGATATGGTTGTCTTTATTTGTTTTGCCTTCGATAAATAAATGTTATTATACTCTTGTGCTGCCTTCAAACATTTACCATGTTACAGGACTCAATTTTATGGTTGGAGTGCAATTATTTAGCAGCTGTGGTTGCAAATTTTTTGTTTAGTTCCTTACTTTTGCTCCCTCCATAGCACTCTCTATTCGAAGGCGTAGCATAAACAATAATGAAGTTGGAAATTATACTTGTATTTCACTAAAGTTGTTTGACCTTTTCCAGAGGACTTATAGTTTGACTTAATTTCAATTCTACACCACCCAATGATTTGTTCTAGAATACGTTCAGTAACTAATAAGTGAAAGGCTTAAAGTAGTACCTAAAATTTTCGTGTTTTCTATCACACTGTAATTTGTGTGATTGTGTCAAATATTTTTAAGATATAAGTAACAAATGCCACAGAAAATAATGATAGTACAACCATTCAAAAAAAAAAAAAAAAAAA
>PYUH01000185.1:4727601-4756345 GCA_016808085.1 Suaeda aralocaspica | reverse complement strand
AACCATAAAAAAAAAAAAAAAAAAAAACAAACAAGAAAATAAAGATAGTACAAAGTAAAGTTAGGGTTTCATATCTACTTTTTTTAGAACACAATTATGATTATTTATTTTATTATCAATAGTTTTGATAATGTGTATTATACACACAAATATTTTTATTAATGATATTTTTTAAGCAAAAAGTGAAATTAGTTAAAGCTCATAGAATATTCTAGAACGAATGAATCCTGACAGAAAATCAATCAACCACATTCTGACATGTGGAGAGGTCGATGTTCAATGGTTTTTACTTTAGTTAATAAGTATAGATTAAATTTCACTTAATAAAAACCAATTACAACAAGGAATACTATTTTCAAATTCGATTTTATATCGAATTTCATATCGGATTAATTTTTGACGGTTAGCTATCTACAAAAATAAAACATACAACCCGACCCGGCCCACGGATATTATGAATCATTGAATCATCTAGTTTTGTCCCCTCCTTAATTCCTTATCATCATCAACTCCTATCATCGATTAATCTCTTCTCTTCTGACTCAATCTCACCACCTCTGTTTTTTCCCCTTTCTCTTTCTTTTTCTCTCTCTTCTTCAACCACATCTTCGATCTCCTTCAATCAATCAATTCAGCGAAGATGTACGGCTTCGAAGCAATGACCTTCAACATCCATGGCGGATACTTGGAAGCCATTGTTAGAGGCTATAGATCTGGCCTTCTAACTGCTGCTGATTACAACAATTTGTGTCAGTGTGAAACCCTAGATGATATCAAGATGCACCTTTCTGCTACTGATTATGGTCCTTATCTTCAAAACGGTATAATTTCGCATTAATTTTCGTGATTTTTTTTAATTGATTGAATCAACTGCATTTTGAATTCTGCGATTGATTCGATTTCGTTGATCTGCTGAATTTTTTGATTTCGGAATTATGTGATTGATTTTGTTAGAGTTTGTGTGATGATTTTTTATGTGCTTAAGTTATTAATTCGATTATTATTTGTTAATTTTGTGTTCTTGTTTTGTTTTTCTTTGTTTATTGAATAAACTACATTTTGAATTGTTTGTTGTTGTGGTTGATTTGATTCGATTTCGTCGATCTGCTGAGCTGTTTCGATTTCGGAATTGTATGCTTGACTTCGTTACTTAAGGTGCTGATTTTTTTGTGTTGTACATTGTTTTTTGGGGAATCAGAATTTGTGAATTGTGTGTAGATTTTAATTAAGGTTAGTTGACCTTATTCGTTACCGGAAATTTGATAGTAATTTAGATTTTGGGAGTTTTGAGTATGTGATTTGGAGCTGTAAGAAGCGAAATATGTGCAGAAAAGAATTAGCTGTTACAAGTTATGGCATTGCATTCTAAAAAGTACTGCAGATCATGGTAAAGGCTTCACCTTTGTGAAGGCATTCGCCTCGATTATTTCAAGTCTAAGTTAATAGCATTTGTTGATCAATCAAGTTGACAATGTTAATTGCAAAATACCTTTTTGGGTAGTTTTTTGGTTCATGTGAGAATTACTGATAAGTATTTTCTCTTGGGTAAAGTTTATTAATTTGAAGTGTCATGTTTAAGCAGAAGAATGAGGTCTATATCTACATTGTAAACACACGTCAGATTGGTTTAAGGAAGCTTACCTGCAGAGATATTTCTAAAAAACCTTTGAACATTTTAGTTGTGAAGATTGAATAATGAAAATGCACTTTGGACTTTAGACCATTAGTTTTGCTGTTTGTGAATTAAAGTTTAGATAAAGAGAAGTGTCACTGTTACTGTGTTAGATGAACATACTAGATGGCGTATTGTATAGAATGTATGGTTTGGTCTTTGATCAACTTATCTGTGGAAAGATGATTGATGCTTAATTGAATCGCAAGCTAGCAATAAGCATGCATCTTAATATGCCTAAGTTTTAGTAATCTGGTGATTTTTCCCTCTTCCATTACTTTACCAATTTAATTAAAATCATGGCAATGAGCTGTCATGGAGTTAGACGTAAGTAGTAGCTTTAATCTTTACACCTAGTTGGAGGCTTGAGCTGTTGCTGTTGATTGTGTTATACAGTTATCTTGTCCTAGTTCAAAAGTGGTGAACTTGAGCATTTTTTTGTACTCTCTAATGTCACCAACTTATGATTGTCAGATTATTGCTTTGGTGCCTTCTTTTTTGGATGCATTGAGGTGTGAGTTTGGATTCACAATGAGTGCACCTGTCTTTTAAGTAATGTATTGGAAAAGCTCTCGATTTTATGTGAATTTAACTGATGTCATCAACATTAATTTTTGAATCTTTTGTTTTTTGCTCCCCTCTCTTTTGCATTTCACTGTTCAGCAGCTATAGTTTCTTTAATATCTTGCATTTTTACTATTTGTTGGTATCTGTTTTTCAAATTCCTGTTGGCTTTGAAGAGTTCTAATGCTTATTTTTTTTTTCCTTTTTATTAAATTTATAATACTAATATCAAAATTAACTTCACTTGGACCGCATTTGATTGCAATACTTTCTTCTCAGCTCTTACTTTGCTGATTCATCCGGTATAGTAAAATTAGGCTGTAGCTGTTGCATCATGGAGATTACAATTTAGTTATTTTAGATAAGGCAGATGGCTATTAATATGATTAGTATTGTATTATTGTTGTTTATTGGCGTTAGTGTTCTGTTTTTCTTATAGAACCTTCTCCTTTGTACACATCTACACTTGTGGAAAAATGCACACTGAAGCTGGTTGACGAATACAAGCACATGCTAAGCCAGGCTACTGAACCTTTGTCAACATTCCTTGAGTACATCACGTAAGTGGAGTTCTTGTTGTACTTTAAATACTTTGCTGTAGATTGTATTTTTTGTTGTATCGGTTTTTAAATGTTACTATGTTAGATGGGGATTTTGGTCAGATTTTCTCGTTTGCTAGAATTTGAAGTTTTACTACATATTATTGGGAATGTGGTGACTTGTTTTTACAAGGTATTTAGTGCTGAGCTTAGCTAATCAACTCTTTATTAGGCTTTTGTTAAATAGGCATGTACTTTCTTGGCTTTTACAGATATGGGCACATGATTGATAATGTTGTTCTGATTGTTACTGGAACCTTGCATGAGAGGGATGTTCAAGAGCTATTGGAGAAATGCCATCCCCTGGGCATGTTCGACAGGTATTGGCTCTCTTGCTACCATTGCTAGTGTGGTGATATTGCTTGCCTTGCAAGCGATGCTTAATTTTCTAATGTTTTTGCTTTCCAGTATTGCGACCCTTGCTGTTGCTCAGAATATGAGAGATCTATATAGATTGGTTCTTGTTGATACACCCTTGGCTCCATACTTCTCTGAGTGTATTACATCCGAGGTACAGATATATACATTTTTGTTGTAAATCGGTTTTCTTACTTCGGATTCTTCTGGTGAAAGATGACATTGCTATTGTGAAATAAATTGTTAGTATAGCTACTTTAAATGTCTCTTCCAGATAGTTTAGTTATCTCTTGCTTTGGGACACTTGCACTCTGTTTGGATAGCGAAGGTAGAAATAAGAAGGGAAAGAGGATGAAGAGGAGGGTAAAGAAAGGGAGTGAGAATAGGGAGCTTTAATTTATTCCAAATCTCTAAATTGGGAGGGATGTTTGTCTTAGAGGAGGAGTGAATTTGGATCCCTCCCTCTTCCTTTCCCTAACCCTTTATACAAACAAAGGATTCTATCCCCCTTCTTTTGTTTGCCTTCCTCTCCTTCCCTTTCTTTTGTATCCAAACAAAGGGATAAGCTGCAACGGACTACGCTCTCACAATTAATTAAACAAGTTGTAATTAGGATTAATGGAAGATTGAGTAGTTGTAATTAGGATGAATGGGNTATTTGTTGGTATCTGTTTTTCAAATTCCTGTTGGCTTTGAAGAGTTCTAATGCTTATTTTTTTTTTCCTTTTTATTAAATTTATAATACTAATATCAAAATTAACTTCACTTGGACCGCATTTGATTGCAATACTTTCTTCTCAGCTCTTACTTTGCTGATTCATCCGGTATAGTAAAATTAGGCTGTAGCTGTTGCATCATGGAGATTACAATTTAGTTATTTTAGATAAGGCAGATGGCTATTAATATGATTAGTATTGTATTATTGTTGTTTATTGGCGTTAGTGTTCTGTTTTTCTTATAGAACCTTCTCCTTTGTACACATCTACACTTGTGGAAAAATGCACACTGAAGCTGGTTGACGAATACAAGCACATGCTAAGCCAGGCTACTGAACCTTTGTCAACATTCCTTGAGTACATCACGTAAGTGGAGTTCTTGTTGTACTTTAAATACTTTGCTGTAGATTGTATTTTTTGTTGTATCGGTTTTTAAATGTTACTATGTTAGATGGGGATTTTGGTCAGATTTTCTCGTTTGCTAGAATTTGAAGTTTTACTACATATTATTGGGAATGTGGTGACTTGTTTTTACAAGGTATTTAGTGCTGAGCTTAGCTAATCAACTCTTTATTAGGCTTTTGTTAAATAGGCATGTACTTTCTTGGCTTTTACAGATATGGGCACATGATTGATAATGTTGTTCTGATTGTTACTGGAACCTTGCATGAGAGGGATGTTCAAGAGCTATTGGAGAAATGCCATCCCCTGGGCATGTTCGACAGGTATTGGCTCTCTTGCTACCATTGCTAGTGTGGTGATATTGCTTGCCTTGCAAGCGATGCTTAATTTTCTAATGTTTTTGCTTTCCAGTATTGCGACCCTTGCTGTTGCTCAGAATATGAGAGATCTATATAGATTGGTTCTTGTTGATACACCCTTGGCTCCATACTTCTCTGAGTGTATTACATCCGAGGTACAGATATATACATTTTTGTTGTAAATCGGTTTTCTTACTTCGGATTCTTCTGGTGAAAGATGACATTGCTATTGTGAAATAAATTGTTAGTATAGCTACTTTAAATGTCTCTTCCAGATAGTTTAGTTATCTCTTGCTTTGGGACACTTGCACTCTGTTTGGATAGCGAAGGTAGAAATAAGAAGGGAAAGAGGATGAAGAGGAGGGTAAAGAAAGGGAGTGAGAATAGGGAGCTTTAATTTATTCCAAATCTCTAAATTGGGAGGGATGTTTGTCTTAGAGGAGGAGTGAATTTGGATCCCTCCCTCTTCCTTTCCCTAACCCTTTATACAAACAAAGGATTCTATCCCCCTTCTTTTGTTTGCCTTCCTCTCCTTCCCTTTCTTTTGTATCCAAACAAAGGGATAAGCTGCAACGGACTACGCTCTCACAATTAATTAAACAAGTTGTAATTAGGATTAATGGAAGATTGAGTAGTTGTAATTAGGATGAATGGGAGGTTGAGAATTTGTATTCATGCAAAAGTTCACTGATACAGGTGGGTTTAGCCCACTACTCTCCTAGTGAGTTTAGCTCACAACTCTCCAAGTTCAATACAAATTTCTGAATGCCTCACACCTTCTTGCTCTCCTCTACTTAAACAGCTAAACTAGACAACAAAGGACAATTCATTAATGCAAGTACAAAAAGTAAGCTAATAGTCCAAACCCCACATAAATGAAACCAACAAGGGGCCAAAATAACGGCAGGATCATGCAGCTAGGGATTGGTGAAGTTGTTGTCCTTGCCCCCAGTCCTGTTTGTCTTCTTCTGCCTGCTGTACGTCTGAGTAATAGGTGGTGGAAATTGATTCATTGGATAAGCTTGTTAAAAGTCAAGATTTGATTTTAGTCATCACTTGTAGCTATTTAAATCAAGATCAGTTGGGGGTGTGGGGAAGAGGGAGTAAAAAAAGCAAATGGGGTTTACTTGTTTTGGTAAACTTGCACCCTCTGCTTCTTGATCTCTGCTTTTTATTGTTTATTGGTGAAAATTATTGCATTTAACAGCATTAATTTCTAATGTTGTTTCTGTTAGGACTTGGATGATATGAACATTGAGATTATGAGGAACACCCTTTACAAAGCATATCTCGAGGATTTCTATCGTTTTTGTCAGGTAAAAATGGGATTTCTCTTTAAAAGACCCACCCTAACCATATACCAAACGCTATACTCACACACTGTCATGAACCCACTATTTATCTCCATCTTCTCTATCTCATTCTGTGTTTTTTTTTTTTTACAGAAACTCGGTGGGGCTACTGCAGAGATTATGTCTGATCTTCTTGCCTTCGAGGCTGATAGAAGAGCTGTCAATATTACAATTAACAGGCAAGTACTAGTCTTTGTTTTTCTTGAAAATAAAAATGTCACATTATTTGATATAAAAATCATATTTTTTAATTTGGTACCACGAGAAGACCTCCCGTATAACGGCGGCTATAAGGTATAATGTCACATAAATACTGACCTTGCTAGGCTTTGCTAGCATTGACTCCAACATTGGTGTTTGTTGTTGACTGTCATTACTAAACCTAAGGCTTGACTTAATGCAGCATTGGAACTGAACTTACAAGAGAAGACCGTAAGAAGCTGTACTCAAATTTTGGTCTCTTGTAAGTTTCTTCAAGATTTGTATTTAATTTTCATCAACTTCATCTTTCTTTCTGAGACTGATGCTTTTTGTGCATCATAGGTATCCTTATGGACATGAAGAGCTAGCTATTTGTGAGGATGTAGATCAGGTATAAGTGATTGACTTTTTTTGATCCATCATTTTAAACAGATATGTGGTTTGGTTAGGATTGATCATCCACAGTTACTCTCTTAAGCTTGTTTCTTTTAATGCTTGTCATTTGTTTATTTTTTATTTTTACTGAATGCTTGAATGGCAAATGTTGGTGTTGAACAAAAGTTGAAGGTTTAATTTAAGGAGAGTGAAGATGAAAGTTATGGAGCTTGACTGCTTGTGGTAGATAACGTGTTGGTGAATGCAGTAGTAGGAAGTTGGAGTTGAATCTTTTTTAAATTTAAAACAGAGAAATTAATTTTCCTTCAGCCAAACAGTATATTTTAGTTACCTTTTCTCAGTTTCTTGTTCCGTTTCCCTTTCATTTTCTTTTCTTTTTCTGTGGTGTGATCCAAATGAACCCTAAGACTGTCTTCCTTCATCTGGATGATATAGAGGAACCTGAAATTTGGATCAAAAGTTTTGCTTGTAGGAATAACTTCTCTTCTGCACTTCTAAGGTGGAAAGTCTATGATCTTTGCCGCATACATTGCGTGTGTTTCTTAGTTTGGGACCAATGATTAAAATCCACTATAACACCACATGACTTGAGTCTTCAGACAAAGGATTAGTTTCAGTTCTGGATATGTTCTTGTAAAAAGAGGTTAGAAAAAGGACAATGACGCTTTGGTTGTGATTGCAAGAGCTATATGCTGTTGAATCAGTTGTGTGGTTCCAGGTCTTGGGAAGAGTGAATCGTTTCTCTGGTGCTGCTGTGAGTCCCGCAGTTTTTTTGAAAGATGACCCAGAATCAACTTGTTTAAGGTCTTTAATGCAGGTTATTTTGGAGTATATAACCATTTTCTGGGGTATAGAGTTGTGTTTGTACTTTGTAGTACATTTATTGCATTCATGATTTGATTTGGGATTAAATCTAGAATCAGTCATCTTTATCTGAGTGCTTTGTTCTGACTATTGCTCATGTCATAGGTCCGTGGTGTGATGGAAAAATATCCACCTTACCAGTCAATTTTCTCCAAGATGTCATATGGAGAGAGCCAGATGCTGGACAAGGCCTTCTATGAAGAGGAGGTCAAGAGACAATGCTTATCTTTCGAACAACAGGTGCTTCTTAAACATTTCAACTCTAAGAAGCATTTGATTTTCTTTCATTAATGTCTTTGTTTTAGCCTCCATAATTTTGTTCCACCTTTAACTGAAAATGTCTATTTTGCTTGTTTGAGCTGCAGTTCCATTATGCTGTTTTCTTTGCTTACATGAGATTGAGGGAGCAGGAGATTAGGAATCTGATGTGGATATCAGAATGTGTGGCACAAAACCAAAAATCCAGAGTGCATGACAGTGTTGTCTTCATATTCTAGTTGCAGCGTGAGTGAATATGATGGAACCTTGTGGAATTTCCGGGAAATACATGAATAAATCTCGTGTTGCTTGTGCTTTGTACATCTCATTTCTTCCAGGCTCGCTGTAGAATTCAGTTGCAAACATTATTTATTTATACTGCACAAGGTGGAATAAAGCTATTATTTGTATGTTTATTTTATTCAGAAGATGTCCTAAGCACGATGTCCCCGTTTTGTTGCTGGGGGAATGAATTACTAAACCCTTGTGTTGTGTATTATATGTGGAATGTCATAAATATGAGTTACATATTTTGAAAGAGGCAAAGAGGTCTATCTCTTTGCCTTTTACTTTTTGCTACTGTTGATGTTGTGCAAGAAAAATTGTAAACTTGCCATTGGAAAAGCAACAAACTTCCTAGAAGTTTTTGTACACAAATAAAACTAAGTTTAATGTTCAATTGCGTTTTATTTGAACTGTACTTAATGCTAAAACTCGTGAAACTTGTTAGAATTTCATGAAAGCTAATAGACATGCATTATGGAGGTGATAAGCCAATAGCTGCCCATGTCTCCAAAAATCACATTTGTCAATAGCAGGATTAGTGGGTTACATAGATAGGTTTTATAAGACACCAATAAGAGTTCAATTTTTTTCAACAAGTAACCTTAAGGTAATATGAAAATTCACAAGATATCTCTATTGTTTGTAAAATACATGAGATGATGTAATATTGTACAAAATACCTTTGACAATTGATGACATCAAAGTACTCAAACTTAATGTATCGCATACCTCTTAATTATGTATATCTCGTAAGTGACAACAATTTGGATAATTCTAGGACTTAGGCACGGGTTAATTTCTCATCAAATTTATGTTAAGAACATATGTTTTAATTATTTAATATTTATCTCAATGGTCCATTTATTTTATTTAGTGGAGAGTGTTTTAATCTTAATATCAGTGGCTAAATTTGCTTATGTGACATTATATAGTATTTATAAATTTTCACAACCAATTTATGATCTTGATTAGCCTAATTTACTGACATTAGGATCATTGGTTAAACTTGCTTACATAATGTTTTATTTTTATTTACTTTTAAAATTGATTTATCATGATTATTTAAATTATTAATGTTTAACATGACAATTGTTTAAATTATTATTTTTAATTTTTTTTGAACATATTTATTGACGGTCTGAATAATTAGTCTAGAATGAATACGACAATACGTACGGACTAAATATAATAATCTATCCGATCCGATTATCCGTATAATTTCATTAACCTCCATCTTTCTTCCTTCATTCAAAAATCAAAATCGAACTTGATGAATTGCAATCCTTAAACCCTGAAAACCTTCCAATGGCGGAAATTTCATCTTCTGAAAACAATACTTTAACATCTTCATCTTCTTCAAATTCTACCTCATTTACAGATTTAGACGTTGATTCACTTGCACACTGTGCTAACTTTTTAAGTATTCAAGACATCTCTAACTTGGCTATCACCTGTAAATCCCTCCGATATGCNTGCTCATGTCATAGGTCCGTGGTGTGATGGAAAAATATCCACCTTACCAGTCAATTTTCTCCAAGATGTCATATGGAGAGAGCCAGATGCTGGACAAGGCCTTCTATGAAGAGGAGGTCAAGAGACAATGCTTATCTTTCGAACAACAGGTGCTTCTTAAACATTTCAACTCTAAGAAGCATTTGATTTTCTTTCATTAATGTCTTTGTTTTAGCCTCCATAATTTTGTTCCACCTTTAACTGAAAATGTCTATTTTGCTTGTTTGAGCTGCAGTTCCATTATGCTGTTTTCTTTGCTTACATGAGATTGAGGGAGCAGGAGATTAGGAATCTGATGTGGATATCAGAATGTGTGGCACAAAACCAAAAATCCAGAGTGCATGACAGTGTTGTCTTCATATTCTAGTTGCAGCGTGAGTGAATATGATGGAACCTTGTGGAATTTCCGGGAAATACATGAATAAATCTCGTGTTGCTTGTGCTTTGTACATCTCATTTCTTCCAGGCTCGCTGTAGAATTCAGTTGCAAACATTATTTATTTATACTGCACAAGGTGGAATAAAGCTATTATTTGTATGTTTATTTTATTCAGAAGATGTCCTAAGCACGATGTCCCCGTTTTGTTGCTGGGGGAATGAATTACTAAACCCTTGTGTTGTGTATTATATGTGGAATGTCATAAATATGAGTTACATATTTTGAAAGAGGCAAAGAGGTCTATCTCTTTGCCTTTTACTTTTTGCTACTGTTGATGTTGTGCAAGAAAAATTGTAAACTTGCCATTGGAAAAGCAACAAACTTCCTAGAAGTTTTTGTACACAAATAAAACTAAGTTTAATGTTCAATTGCGTTTTATTTGAACTGTACTTAATGCTAAAACTCGTGAAACTTGTTAGAATTTCATGAAAGCTAATAGACATGCATTATGGAGGTGATAAGCCAATAGCTGCCCATGTCTCCAAAAATCACATTTGTCAATAGCAGGATTAGTGGGTTACATAGATAGGTTTTATAAGACACCAATAAGAGTTCAATTTTTTTCAACAAGTAACCTTAAGGTAATATGAAAATTCACAAGATATCTCTATTGTTTGTAAAATACATGAGATGATGTAATATTGTACAAAATACCTTTGACAATTGATGACATCAAAGTACTCAAACTTAATGTATCGCATACCTCTTAATTATGTATATCTCGTAAGTGACAACAATTTGGATAATTCTAGGACTTAGGCACGGGTTAATTTCTCATCAAATTTATGTTAAGAACATATGTTTTAATTATTTAATATTTATCTCAATGGTCCATTTATTTTATTTAGTGGAGAGTGTTTTAATCTTAATATCAGTGGCTAAATTTGCTTATGTGACATTATATAGTATTTATAAATTTTCACAACCAATTTATGATCTTGATTAGCCTAATTTACTGACATTAGGATCATTGGTTAAACTTGCTTACATAATGTTTTATTTTTATTTACTTTTAAAATTGATTTATCATGATTATTTAAATTATTAATGTTTAACATGACAATTGTTTAAATTATTATTTTTAATTTTTTTTGAACATATTTATTGACGGTCTGAATAATTAGTCTAGAATGAATACGACAATACGTACGGACTAAATATAATAATCTATCCGATCCGATTATCCGTATAATTTCATTAACCTCCATCTTTCTTCCTTCATTCAAAAATCAAAATCGAACTTGATGAATTGCAATCCTTAAACCCTGAAAACCTTCCAATGGCGGAAATTTCATCTTCTGAAAACAATACTTTAACATCTTCATCTTCTTCAAATTCTACCTCATTTACAGATTTAGACGTTGATTCACTTGCACACTGTGCTAACTTTTTAAGTATTCAAGACATCTCTAACTTGGCTATCACCTGTAAATCCCTCCGATATGCCGCTTATTCTGATTCTATTTGGCAACGCCTTTTTCGGTATTAATTTCTTCTTTAAATTTGCTTTTTTTTTTTATACAATTTGATTTTTATTTGATTTCTTGTTTATGATTTGTGTATATGCGTAAATTTCGTTGTAATTGTTTAGCAATTGATTTTTCAATTTTTGTACTTTTCTCATATCTTCGTTCAAAATTTGCTAATATTTGAGATTGATTGTTGATGTTTTAGTTATTCTCATTGTAGTTTGGGAATTGTCGATAATTTGCGCCTTATGATTTGAGCTATGATTGCAAATATTAATATACTCTCCCCGTTCCTAAACGTTTGATGCATTTGGAATTTTGATACTATTCATATAATGGGATAATTTTTTAAATTCCTTTCAATATATAAAACATTATATAGTCATATTAGATTTTGTTTGATTTGTCTCGGTAAGTACGTTATTAATATCCTATTATTATTATAAATTTTACATATATATTTAAGGCCAAAAAGTGCATTGGCATATGTACAAGTCAAAACGTATCAAAACAAATGGGAATGGAGGGTGTATATATTTTGCTGATTCTTTAACTAAATTGTAGTTTTATTTTGGAATTTTTGTAAGGGAGAAATGGCCAGAATGCATCTTGGTTCAAAAACCTCCGGAATCAGTAGCGAGGGAAGTGTATTTGAGCCGGCGTGCTGCTGTGCAGCAGTTCAGTTTTGTTGATCCATTGGTTGCAGACTTTTATACTGATGCAAGACCTTTTGATCATATATTGTTGAATAAAAATGACATTATTTTCTCACAGGTTTGTTTCTTGCTCTTTTATCTCATTTTTTAAGTACTGCATGTTGAAATTTGAATGTTAATGCTTTCGAGCAAGATTATTCATGTTGATTGGTTACACTTCATATATATACTCTCATAATATATATTCCCACTTAAACTTTTGTTGTTGGCTTCTTATACGAACTTTTAACTTATCAATAAACTTTAACTATATATTAAAACGTAATAAATTTATATCATACAATAATGAAATCATCATCATCATAATCAAAGCCTTAATCCCTAAAAGACGTGGTTGGTGCACGAACTTTTTTATTTTCCTTTGAATTTTAAGACCTCTTTTGATTTAAAAAAAAAAAATAAAACTATGTTTTTTATTTTTTTTTATTTTTTTATTTTAAGTATAGACTACTTTTACCTGATTTCTATTTTTATTGCCTTTAGTTTTCATTATTATTATTAGTACTAGTATTATTTTCTTGAAATGTGTTACAAAAAATAAATTTCGTCTATGTTTTGTGGTCAAATTTGTGCATTGCATGAGCATTAGTGTAGTGTTTGTACTATAATGCAAGTACATCCTACAAGTAGCTAGGCAATTAGAACTTTATGTATCCAAATATCCGATGAATGGTCCGAATTGAACACTACTATCATTGAGCTACAATTGAGGCTAAAAGGCATATAGACTCCTACAGTTCTATTTCGAGATGCCTTTTTGTTTTCAGATTGCTTTTTGTATTGCTGAAAGGGAAGTGGAAGTGTTTATAATGTGCAAACTTGTACACAACAGGGAGGCAAGAAATCCATTTGCAACTCTTAAAAGTCAACTTCCATTTTACCAAGAAAGAACTTACTATATGTCCTTTTGTCACTAGGACAATAATGATGTATATGAATTAACTATGTTAGTTAAATTTTCTAAAGCAAATAGGGCTTAAAACTAGCTATAATTCTGCTATGCTAAGGCCTAAACCATCCCCTTTAGTTTAGCCGTGATCCAAGGGTTCATTTGCATTTGGATTAGGTTTGAAATTAGTAGTGCACTTGTATTAATCTAGGGGCTAGACCTATGCTATCAATATTAACTCAGCTTGGTGTAAGCCGTAAGGTTAAGGTTGGATCAACAACAACAAAGGGTTAGTTCTAAAATAATTTGGGGTCGTCTAGACATGAATCAATATGAGGAATCGCAAAAGTCATCTCCAGAAAATCCTCTTCCCCTGTTTAACACTAAATTTTCGTCCTCTTGGCTTCCAGAGGGATCCCAGGCTTCGTCTTGTTTCTGCCTTGTCTTTTTTAATACGTGTTGTGAGTGACTACATGACTCTCCATGATGGGTTTCAGCTCTTAAAACTTGTTATCAACTCTCTTTGAGGAATATTGGGAAAAATATCTTTTTCGCTCTCCATGATTTGTCTTATGGCCTTTTAAACCTCGACGACAAGCTTTGGGCTCTTTTTTTGACCATAGGGAACTGTATAAACTTTAGACAATTTTTACCTGGACCTCAAAACCTCCGAAAATTGTGAATAGTAGCCTTCGTTTTCAGCTTATGGAGTGTTGTCTCGGGCTCCGTCTTATTTCTACTTTGTTTTTATACCACATGTGTGTGATTGCAGGATTCTCCATGATAGGTTTTGGCAGTTAAAAACTTGTTATTAGCCCTCTTTTAAAGATATTTTAGAAGAAGTGCACAATAAGCATTTTAGCTCTCACGAGTTCGTCTTATGGCCTTTCAAACCCCGATTAGCTACTGGGTAACATTTTCAACAATTTTTTTTACGGACCGTGGGACCTCCAAAAATTGTGAATAATAGCCTTCATTTTCGGCTTCCGCATACCTTTCTTGGGGTGTGCCTTGTTTCCGCCCTGTTTTTTGCTTTTTTATCACATGTTATGGCTGTCCAAGGACTCTCCATGATCGATTTCGGTCTCTATAAACTTTGTATGAGCCCCTTTTCAGAGATATATCGGAAAAAGGGCATAAAAGTCTTTTTGGCTCTCCATGTTTTGTATTATGGCCTTTTGGGCCTAGACTAGATGATCAAGGACCTTGTATATACCATAGGGGCACCGTGTAAAATTCTCGATTTTTTTTTGGTACTCTGGAATCTCCAAAAACTGTGAATAATGAATTCATTTTTGTATTCTGGAGGGCTGTATTGGGCTTTTTTTTTTATTGCCCTATTTTTTCACAAGACTTTGCATCATCAGTTTCAACCTCTAAAAATTTCTATTTAGCCCTCTTTTAGAGATATATCGGAAGAAGAGCACAATTACCTTTTCGCTCTTCCTGATCCATCTTATGGATTTTCGAACTTAGACTAGTGAACAAGGTGTCGCACACCGCTCAAAAATACAACCGATCACTCTAACAACGTAGCTAGGGAAGCAGTGATGAAAACTCCAATTTCTACTAATTCAAAAAAGTTAAATTGCTATAAGAACCTTTGAGATTGAATTTGACTACGACGCCAAACGACACTAAATCGGAATTAAATATGAATTTGCCAAATTAAACTAAACATAGTATGGCAGTTCACCATGAAGTGACAATGAAACTATTAACAATTGATTAACAACACATGACTTTTTAAATTAAGGCACACTAATTTTCTCTTGAATTTAGATTTCAGATTCCCTCAAAACTCATCTAGCGGCTCTCATTCTTGCCTAAATTCGTTTTTGCCTATTATCCCTGCGATCTATTGTAGGTTTCTTACCTCTTGGCATCAAAATCGACAATATCAAACATACACTGACCAAAATTGAAATAATATAAATTGACAATAAGAATTTAGATATTCCATGAATTAAGTTAATCGACTACCAAACAATGTCGTTGGGATGATTCATGGATCCCCCATGTCGTAGAAATTTGACTACTCTCATGATTGAAATAAAATAACAACAAATTCTAGGGAAAACATGATTTATGATAAATAAATTAAACTTAAAATTAATATTATAAACTAAAAGTCAAAAATTGAAGTCAAAACTTGGAATTTTGATTAAATAAATATAAATGACACAAGTGTTTAGAGAGAAAAGATACGAAACTATTCTTAAAATTTTGATAATAGGCGTACATTGGACCTAAAACACGAGGGGTATATATATGACTCCTAAAAATCTTGGAAAACTCGAAAACAAGGCACGTAGCCAACCATCCGTTAGCATTGCCACTCAGCGAGCGATTTGTCATTCTTAACAAGCACATTGTCACTCGAAAGGAGCAATTTGTTTAGACCAATTTTCTCACTTCTAGTTTCTAGTAACTTATGCACATCACTGAATTGATTATTTGGCCTTTAAAAGGCCCCAAAACTTCCTTGAGTAAGGTCCTAGCTTCCTTAAAATCCATGCTCTTGATCTTGGCTCCTACTAAGGTTGTCAGATATGGAATAAAAAGCAATTCCAAAAACGCTAACATAGATAAATGTTAGTAGATTCGACTCAAATGAGCCTAGTTAGAGTCAATAATCGATAAACAATAGGGAACAGGGATTATAATCATATAAAAACTATACTTATCAATTAGCTGCTTAGAGTTCCTCTTTTGACCTTAATTTGTCCCGTCTCTATAAATGGGCTTACCTTTATTATCCTAGCTAACGACTAAGGAAACTTTGTTTTTTGACTTGTGTATTTAGCCTCTTGGTTCATGGATCGCCAGACCTCAATTGTTTATTTACGCAATTTCTTATTCAATGAAGGGGACTGTGAAGAACTTGAAAGCTCATCAATTAAAAGCTCTTTATCCATCATACATATGATCAAGGATTGAAGGGAGGTCAAGCTAGAAGATTCACTATTTTTTTGATTCTAAAAGATAAAATGAAGACTTCGAGACGAAAATGTGACTCCTTTTCATTTATTGGATGTTGCGCTAACAATACAAGAAGGCCAAGACTACGTTAAACCTTGGTCAGTTTACATAACTAGATCTACACTCAAGGCTGAATTCCTCTTTTAATCATAGGGGCACTTGGTAAAACTTTCGATTTTTTATCTTTTTTCAAGGCTTTGGAACCTTAAAAAATTGTGAATATTAGCCTTTGGTTTTTGCTTTTGGAGGGTTTTCCATGATGTCATTTATTTCTGCACTATTTTTACAACGTGATAAGGGTGACCACATGACTCTCTATGATTGGTTTTGGACCCTAAAAACGTGTTATCAACCTTCTTTCATATATATTTCGGATGAAGGGCACAATGCTCTCCCGTCATGCGGCCTTTCTGACTAATTGCTGACGGCTTTTGTTTTGACCATAAGGGCATCGTGTAACATTTTTGGTTACTTTTTTGTGACCTCGAAACCTCCGAAAACTGTGAGTAATAACATCTGTCTTTGACTTCTCAAGGACTCTGTCTTGTTTCTGCCCTTTTTTAACACGTGTTGTGAGTGACCACATGGCTCTCTATGACCGGTTTCGGTCTTTAAAAAACTTGTTACCAACCATCTTTTATAAAAATTTCAGAAGAAAGGCACAATAGGTTTTGTCATCCTGGGTTTGTCTTATGGCCTTTCTAACCCTGATGAGCTACTCTACGTTCCTGTTTTGACCATAGGAGCACCGTGTAAAATTTTCGGCAAATTTTATTACCGTGACTGTAGAAGTTCCAACAACAATGAATTAACCTTCGTTTTCAGCTTCTTGGGGGTTGTTCCAGCTCCGTCTTGTTTCTACCCTATTTTTTTACCACATGTTATGGGCTTAGTTTAAAAGCGCGCGCCTAGAGCTGGTGCCTAAGAAGAGCATGCAGCGGCTTTTAAACATACAGCACCCAAACATGTGGTAAAAAAATAGGGTAGAAACAAGACGGAGCTGGAACAACCCCCAAAAGCTGATAAACGAAGGTTAATTCATTGTTGTTGGACTTCTACAGTCACGTATAATGTCTTTGCCGAAATTTTACACGGTGCTCCTATGGTCCGAAACCGGACGTTAGAGTAGCCTCAGGCGTTACGAAGGCCCACCTGCAACCCCAGGACGACCCACCTTGGCTCTTCTGATTTTTAACCGATGGTTGGTAACAATTTTTAGCGCGAACCGGTCTCGCGAGCCATGTGGTCACTCCCCACCCGTGTTCCCCCCGGGCGCAGCACCCCGACAGGAGTCTTGCGACGTCCCGCCCGCTGTCTTCCTCCCAGTTTCGGCGGTTTCCGGCCGTGGTCCCCCAACACCCCGTACCCCCCCCATGTTCCCGCTTGCCCCTTCTGGTCCCCCCCCCCCCCCCCCCAGTCGTCGCCCCTTCGTCGCCCGGCCGCCGACGGCGGAGAGCCGTGATGCGCTTCCCTCCGCCTTATATGAACGCAAGGTTGATAACACGTTTTGGGTCCCCCACGCCACCCCCACCTCGCCGGATGTGGTATCCCCCCTTCTCCCGTTGTCCCTCCTCGTGCAGCACCTACCATGCCTCCTGGGCCCCCCCCTCCCCCCCGCCCAAACCCCCGGTCTATTCACACTTTTTCGGTTCCCCCCGGCTTTGCGCCCCCGCTTCCCCTCCGACCGTTTTCCCCCCGTGCCCCGTGCTTCCCCGCGGCGGCCGTCCGCTTGAGTGTTCGCTCTCGTTCTGGCCACTGCCCCCCGGTTTCCCGTCGTCTTGGCCTTTTGCTTGTTAGCGCAACCATCAATCACTGCCAAGGCGTCCACTTTTCGTCTCGCCGTTTCTTTCTCTTTTCGCCTCCCCCCCCATCGTGCATTTTGTTTGCCTCCTTCATCCTTGTCTATGCTGCTGGATCACGAGCTTTACTTGTGCGCTTTCCCCGTTCTTCCCAGTCCTTCATTGCTACGAACTTGCGTAAATAACCTTGCGGTTGGCGCGCTCCCTGCCCCCGAGGCTCACTACACAGTCTCCCCCCCCCGTTTCTTCGTCGTTGCTAGTAGGCTCCTCCCGAGGTACGCCATTATAGATGACCGGGACCATCTATTGCCGGTCCCAACGAGGACCCTTCCGCCCGTCATTGATAGAGTATCTCCGTTTCTATGCATTTATACTCCCTGCTCCTTGATTTATCGATTGTTGACCGTCAATTTTTGCATCCCCCTCGGCTCTCTGATCGCTCTCCTCACATTCCACTCTGTTAGCGTTTTGGCATTGCTTTTTCTTCATCTTGCCCCCCCCCCCTTCGTCGGCGCCCGCTCACCAGCGCCGTGCTTTTGGCCGTAGGGCCTTCTCCACGGCCGTTTTGCCGCATTTTTTTTAACCGGCCCCTCCCACTTCAGTGTATTGTGCTACCGTTCACTTCTATGCAACGAAGTGGCCCACTTGGTTATCCCCCCTTGATCCTTTCGCGCGGGCCCCTGTGTGCCTTGTTCTAGCCTGCCACCTCGCTCCCGCTGGAGTGGCCCAACTGACAACGGTCCTGGTGGCTCCGTTGTCCTGTTTTCGCGTTTTCCCAGATTTTTCGGTGTAGTCATATACGATCCCCTCGTGTTTCGGTCCCTGTACCGCCTATTCTCCCCCTTTCCGCCTCGTTTCGATTCCATTCTCTTACCCCTTGTGGTCCTTCTCTTTCTTCCTACCCATTCCCCAGTTTTGCGACCCTTCCCCCTTTTTGATTTTAGTTTCTCCTCTTCCTTTTAAGTTTCATTATCTCCTAAATCCTGTGTTCCCTAGCAATTTGTTTGTTCTTGGCTTTCCCCTCCTGCGCGTCGTCCCCTTCTCCGACCTGTGGGCCTCCATTGGCATCCTACAACGCCATTGTTTGGTCGTCGCTTCACCCTTCATTCTTGGAACTCTCTCCTTCTTATTCTGCATGCCCTTTTAGTCTTTCCATTTTGGTCTCGTGTCTGATTGTCTTGCTCGCTATTTGCTGCCCGCGCGTCGCACTCCCTAGATCGCAGGGATCCTCGGACCCCCCCCCCGTATTTTTGAGCGGCAACGCCTGAGCCGCGCTCGATGAATGTTGAGGGCCTCTGAAATCTCAATTCCCGCGAAACCTTCGTGTGCTCCTTTCCCGTCCTTGTGTTTGGTAATCCCCTTGTCTCGTTTCTTTGTCCTGTGCCTGTGCATGCCTTATACTATGTTCGTACAAATTCGGCCTCCTTCATCTCCTACTTGACTTCGTTTCGTGTGTTTTGGACGTCGTAGTCCAATTCATCTCCCCGGTTCTAGTCGGGGACACATATTTGCTTTTGTTACGTTAACGTATTTGATGCTTAGTAGACCTTGGAGTTTTCATCCTGCTCTCCCTCGCTCGTTGTTAGCGTGCTTGGTTGTCTTTTTGAGCGGGTGTCGCGCCCCCTCTTCCCTGCGTTCCGTTCCCGAATCATCGCATCGCCTGGTCAGGACGGCAGCGCGCCCCCGTAATTGTGTCTCTTCCGTTCTCCTCTTCACGAACCCCCCCACTGCGGGTACCACTCGCCCTTTTTCGCGGTTGCCACTGTGCTGCCCCGTTTCGTGACCCCCCCCTCGGGCCTTCCACTCCCCCCAGCCCCCCCTCCGTCCTTCACAGACTCCCCCCACCTGCAATTTCATTTTCAACGTTTTTGGCGCTTACCCAGAGTAACCCCCCACCCCTCGAGACTTTCTCCACGGGCCCCTATGGTAATCACCGTCCTTGCTCCTAGTCTAGGCCCCCTCCGGCCGCTCCTCCACCATGCGCGCCGCCCCCACACTTTTCTGCCTCTTGTTTTCGCGATACTCGCATCTGAACCCGGGCTCATCCCCCGCATTTCTTAGCGCCCCGCATCGATCATCGGAGAGTCCTTGGCCAGCCCATCACATGTGCCCCCCCGCCCCCACCGGAGCTGGGGCCCCCCCCCGGCCAACCCAATCCCAGGCCGGTCTGCGGCCGCACCGCCACTGCCGGCTCTTCATGGTCCCACCCCAGTTATTTGGGAAGGGTCCACCCGGTCCGTCCCCCCCACCTTGTGCCCCTGTCCCCGCGACGCCTCCTCCCGGGGTTTGCCCGGCATCACGCGCCGTTAACTCGTCCGTCGTCCCATGTTTCTTGTGCCTTCCTCTCACAATATCTTTCCCCGCGGGCCTCCTCCCCCGTTTCCCTGCCCCACCCTATCATGGGCTCGTTGCAATCACCCACCTGTGGTCTCCCCCACAGTAGCCCTCTGCGGACGCACGCGACCCCCTCCTCACGTTGACCCCGCGGGCTCCTGTTTCATCTCCCCGTTTTGGAGGTTTTGAGGTCCGGTCCCCATTGTCTACACGTTTATCCCGTGCCCCTCTGCGTCCCACCAGAAGCGCCCCCCCCAGCCTTGTCGCGCGGTTCACCGGCCCCCTCCGACCCTTCACGGAGCGCGCCCAAGGCTTCTTTTTCACCCACTTCTCTCCACGCGCGCTGGAGCGTTGCTACCCCGTTTTCCGAGCTGGAAACCCATCTGGCGTCCTGTCGTCCCTCCCCCCCCGTCTTCCTCCCCATAGCCCCGCCCGTACCCCCCGACGCCGCTGGGCGCCCTCTGGACGCCCCGCGGGCCGCCATTTAGTGTTCGACGCGGGCCGCGGAACTGTTGGCGCTGCCATTTGCGATGCCTCATAATGCATCTGTCTCGCCCGCCCCCCCCTTCTTTTCGACCTCCCTTGTTGTTGGTTGATCCCCAACCTTACCCTTACGGCTTACCACCCCCGTGCGTTAACTAGTGATCGCTAGGTCTAGCCCCTCGATTCCTCCCCCGTGCCCTCCCTACTTTCCCCCCCCGCCTCCAACGGCCCCTGCCCCCTTGGATCACGGTCACCCTAATAGGGGCCGATGGTTTAGGCCATTAGTCATTGGCGACTTGTCGCTAGTTTCTACCGCCCTCTTTTGCTTAGCACCTTTCCCACCTCGTTCCTTCATCTCCCTCCTGCTTGTCCTCGTGACACATGGCCCTCTCGTATTTCTTCTTGGTATCCACTGGCCGTTTGCGCTTTATCCGGACTGTTGCCCCCTGGCTTTCCTTGCCTCTGTTGTTGTCCACCGTTTGCCACCTTACTAGAACACCCCTTCACTTCCGCCGTTCAGCACTTACCCCCCCGCCCCCCCTCTGCCCCCCCCCGGCCTCTCGCCCCAGGCCCAGTCAGCGTTCACTGCCTTTTCAGCCTCCCCTTGTAGCTCCCTGATCGTCGTGCTCGCCCTTCGGCCCCCTTCATCGGGATCTTGGGCTCATCAGTTCTCATTGCTGCTACTTGTCGGCTGTCCTTGATTATCGTCCCCCCCTACCTCATGCTCCGCCCCGGCCCCACATTTGCCCCCCACCCCCTCGCCGCCCTCTTTGTTGTCAACCCCCCCTGTCCCGCCCCATAATCTGTCTCTCCTCCACCTCCTCCTGCACCCTCACGGCCCTTTCACCACTCGCCTCCGGTCCCTCCCGTCGTCCTCTGTACCTTATCACATCACCACCCCTTCCCCAACCCCTCCCCCCCCTCGTTTTATTTTTTTTGTGACCTCAAACGACGGTCTTAATCGTCACGGCCACCTCCCCCGTGTGCCCCCCCCCCGTCTTTCGGGAGCTATGTTGCTTCTGATGCTGTGCTTTCCTTCTTGTTCCTGTAACCTTTCTTCCGTTTCTCTCTCGTTCCCGTTTCTTGATCAGTAACCGTTCGTTCTAAGAGCACCACACCCCAGTGTCCGTGGGCTCTCTCTTCTGAGCGTCCTCTCTGACGTGTCCCCCCCCTCCCCCCCTGCGCCTCCTCTGTCTCCCTCGCCAGCCGATGTCACACCATTCCACCAATTAGCCCAAGCAGTCCTTACCCCATGAGCTGATAAACGCGCCCCCTGGCCCCCCCCACCTGTGCGCCCCAACACTGTCCTTTTTCTTCCACCCTTTCTGATTCAAAAGGTCTTGATCCGTATAGCGTCTGGCCCCCAATGGCATCACAAACTTGAAACTGCTGCCACAGCAGCACGCCGGCCTCACTCCCTTCTCGCTCCTGATTCCGGCGGTTTTTGCCCCCCGCTGCATTTGGCCCTTCTCACTTACCCAATCTCCCTCACACTCCAATTTATGTTTACCGCCTCAGCACAAAGGGTATTACACCTCCCCTTCCATTTGTTTTGATCCGTTTTTGGCCTTGTACTATGCACTCCACTGTTTGGCCTTCACTATATCATGTCCCCTTTCATCATTCCTCCTAGGCTATTAATCCGCCCTTTCCCGCGCCCCTCCCCCACCCCACTCTATCTGCCTCTTCTCCTGTTTTCTCTCGTGCCCGGATTTCACCCCCCATTCTCCCATTCTAGAATAGTCTCCCACCCTTCCAACTGCCTCACCCCCGTTTCGGCCCGGGGGGAGGTATTTTCCTCTTTTTTTCTTTTTCTTTTTTTTTTTTTTCCCACTCCTAGCTCCACTATAAGGCGCACCTTCTGCCCTTACCCCCCCCTCCCCCCCTGCGCCTCCTCCACCCCTCCCCCTCTCTCCACCCCTCCCCCCTTTAGCCCCATTTTGCCCGCCGCTCTGCGCCCAGTCCCCCCCTTGGCCCCTCACCCTTGCGCACCCTTCCACCGGCCATTTCCGACTCTCCCCTCCCAATCCTCCCCAACCTCCACCATCCCTCCCTGTCTCCCCACCCCCCGCCCCCCCTTTCCCGCAGCCCTCCTCCCGCCCCGCGTTGCCCCCCACTCGCCGCCGCTACGCGGGCCCTCTCGCGGGCTTTCCAGGTGCTCGGCCAGTTCGCGATGTCTTGCATCCTCACCCGTGCCCCCCTCTCCGTGTGGCCGTGCATCAAGTCTACCTCTGTCACTGCGGTCGCCTTTGCAGCCGCTGCCGCGTTGTTCCCGTCTTGTTTTCGCCGATGACCTTTCCCTGCCCTTGCCGGTTTTCGGGTTTCCGGCTTGCCCTCCTCCCGTTCGCTTTGATTTTGGCTCTGCGGCGGCACGCTGGCGGGTGCTCCTGACCTTTCTTTCCGGTAATCGGATGGCTCAGCTTCTTCTTTTCCGTCCGTTTTTTTTTTTTTTTTTTTTTCACCCCCGTCTTGTGTCCTTTTTTTTTTTTTTCCTTTTGCTTTCCTTCTTCGCCCGTCCCTCTTACCTCTGTTCCCCCCCTTCCCCATACGCCTTTCCCCACTTGTCTGTTCCCCCTATCCTTCCCTCCTCTGTTCAAACCCTTTTCCCGTCCCTCCCCCTCACCCCTTCTGTCCGCCCCCCGTTTATCCCCCGGCTGCCTCTGTCTCCCTCGGCTCACCTCCCGCTTTCCTCATGGTTGTGCGCCTTCTAGATCCTTCATCATGTCAACCTCAGCCAATTGCGCCACTGCTACTCCGCTTCGAACCCTCTCCCACTCTCCTCCCTCCCTGCCCTTGAGATCAATCTTCCCTCCTTCCCCCCTGTTCTACCCTCACTTTGCTTGAGAAATTTCCCCGTGTCTCTCGTCCTAGCGTCGTCGCCTTCTCCCACAATTGTTGTCACTTTCCGGTCCCTACTTCCGCGGTTGCGCTCCTTCCTTCCGTTTGCGTCTTGCTGTCCTCCTTGTCCACCGGTATTTTGTACCCTCCTCCCTCAGCCTCCGATTGTCCCCCCCCCTCGAGATCTCTGTGCCTGTCCTCTTCCTTCGGTTCTTGTTGCACCAAACATTGAACTCTTCTTGGTTGGTTTCTACCCCCGCTTCTGTACCCTCCTTGCTCTTGCCCCCTTTGTGATTTTTGGGCGGCCAGGGCGCTCTTGGCCTCTTCCCTCCTCATGCTTGTCTCTGTCTGCCATTCCCCCGTATTCCCGCGTTTTAGCTTTAGTATCCCGTTCCCTCTCCCCACCGCCCGTTGAACTTCAACCTAGTACAGTTTTATTTGTGTTCCCAACACACTGTTCGCCGATTTGTGACTTTTCCCGGGCGCAGATTCCATTTTTCCTTGCCCCCCTCCCCGTCGCCCCCCCGTCCCCAGGCCCCGGCGCTCGCCTCTTTGCTTTTCCCCCCCTCTGCCCCTCCTCTTCTGCCATTCCCCCTCTCATACAGACCAAACCGGGTTTGAAATTCCTGCCCCGCCCCCCGTGGTGCTATCGGTCGGCCCTCTTTGCTCACCCAATCCCATCCCCCATCCTAGCTTTATTCACCGTAGTGAGTATGCAATAACAAGTTGCAAATGACTTCTACAGCGAGCATGGGGAGAACTGAGAGGTCCCCCCTTCCTCCCCCCTCCCGACCGCCCCCGCGCTTTCTCAGTTCTTTCTCGAGACATACCACCATGGTTCCCTCCTATTCACTTCACGCTGCACCGAATAGTAATAATCCACTGTCATGCACTCTGGATTTTGGTTTTGTGCCACAAATTCTGATATCCACATCAGATCCTACTCTCCTGCTCCCTCACATCTCTGTAAGCAAAGAAAACAAGCATAATGGAACTGCAGTCACCAAGCAACATATGCATTTTCAGTTTAAGGTGGAACAAAAAATTAGGAGGCCTCAAAACAAAGACCATAATGAAAGAAAATCAAATGGCTTCTTAGAGTTGAAGTTTAGACAAGAGTTGTTGTTAAAAGATAAGCAGTGTCTCTTGCCTCCTTTAATAGAAGCGAGCTTGCCAGCATCTGGATCTATCCTTATGAATCTTGGAGAAAGGGGGGGGGGGGGGGGGGGGGGGGGGTGGGGGGGGGGTGGGGGGGGGGGGGGGGGGGGGGGGGGGGGTGGGGTGGGGGTGGGGGGGGGTGTGGGGTGGGGGGGGCGCGGTGGGGGGCGTGGGGGGGGGGGGGGAGGAGGTGTCGGGTTGGGGTGGTTGGGGGGGGGGGGGGGCGTGGAGGGGGGGGGGTGGGGGGGTATCGGAGGGGAGGGGGGGGGGGGGGGGGGTGGGGGGCCGGGGGGGGTGGGGGTGCTGGGAGGAGGGGGGGGGGGGGGGGGGGTGTAGGTGGGGGGGGGGGGGTGGGGGGGGGGGTGAGGGCGGGAGGGGGGTGTTGGGGATGAGGGTGGGATGGGTGGTGGGGGAATGGGTGGGGGGGGGGTGGCGGGGAGGGGACCGTGGGGGGGGGGGGGGAGGGGGGGGGGGGCCGAGAGGACATTAACCTCAATAAACCCCCAAAAACAACCAACAGATGTCCACCCCAAAACATTCGCCCCCACATTTAATAAAATAGAAAAGCTCATGAAATAGAGAGACCGACATGGATTGGTAGGGGGCTCTTTTTCCCTCCCCCGCCCGGCGCTATGACCTGCGCCATCGTCCCGCCCCACCCGCGCACTCCGTTGCAGATGGACCGTTTCTAGATTTAATCCCCACCTCCCTCCTGCATTGCAATAAATTGTACTACTCCCAAGTACACCCACACTCTCTCCCCCCGCCCCTGGTTCTCCTCCCCCCTCACGTTTGCCACATTCACGCCCTTCCCCCCTGTATGATTTGGGTCCTCTTTCCACTCATACACCCTGCGGGCCTCACCTCGCAGCAACCAGCGCCCCGATGCACTCTTCCCCCCCCGGCCGCGGCACCAAGACACCCCCCTCTTACCCGCCTCGCTCTGGCCATCACCCCCCCCGCGTCATGGCCTTTTTCACTTTGTCCCCGACCCTCTCCGACACACTGCCCTCCTCCTTTTGTTGCGCCTCCAGTATGTGGTGTGCTAGGTGGATTTCTATTGGTCCCCCCCTAAGCCCCCCGCCACTGTAGCGGCCAAGTCCTAGGACCTCCACCTTCGAGTGCCGAAGAGAATTCTTCCTACCAGCCCACCTTTGCTCCCTTTCCGGTCTCCTCTTCCTCCCGATGCCGGCCGCCCGTCTCGGGTTCCTTTGGCTCCCCCCGCGCGCCCCCGCCCCGCCCCGCCGCCACTGCAAGGGCCCCGCCCACGCCCCTGCGCCACGGCCCCCTCCCCTACCTGTTTGGCTGAAGGCCCCTTCTTTTCTGTTTTCACTTCCCCACGCCTCCCCTCCCACTTCCTCTCTTGGATGATACCACCCCCCGTTCTCTCCCCCCGCCGTCCCCGCTTCCTACCTTTCTTTTCCCTCTCCCTTTCACTTCCCCCCTTCCCCTTTTGTTCCACCCCCCCCCATTGCCCCTTCCGTGCACCTTCCCGTCACAATTAAAGTCCCTAAACCCTGCGCCAGCATTAACACGGCCCCCCGCCTTTTCCGCGCGTAGCCTGTGGCTGCTCCCCTCGTACCCCACACCCACTGTGATCCCCTGCTGGCTCCCCAGCCCCGTCCATCAGTTCTTACTGATCTGCCCTCCTCCCACATAGCTGCTTCTGTGTCCTAGGATCCCTATGATGCCACCCAAGAGCATCAGTGTCCGCCCGCCCGCTGCGTTGGTGACAATTCCCTCCCCCACCTCTTGCCGCACATTTACCCAGCGCCCCCCACCATTTGAGTCACGTTCCTTCCCGGTTCTCTGATCCGTTCAGTTCCCTCCTCTTTACCTGCTTGCCCATTCGTCCAGCCCTTCGGTGTCGTACCTGCTCCTCAGTCATACCCCCCACCACCCAGTTGGAGTCCATTGGCGACAGCCTAGCAAACAGCCAGGTCTCGTCATTTGGCCCATGTTATTCCCTTCTCGCCGCCGTTATACGGGGGTGTTCTTCTCGTGGTAACCCCCCTTCCCCCGTATGCTTTTTTCTCCCCTACTGTGCCATTTTTCTTTTCCCGCCACCCCACCGCCTCGCACTTGGTGTTCTCGTCATGATTTGGCCCGCTTCGTCTATTCCAGCCTCGCAGGCCAGCCGCTCGCGCCATCCTCCCTGCCCTGTCGCCCCCCGAGTTTCCTGTCCCCAACCGACACCCAAACACACACCAGAATGAGTTTCGCGCAGTGGGCTCCCTCGTGGGGTTCTTTGACATGTGGCGTCTAGCGTTTGTGTGGTATCTGGGTAGGGTAGGGGGTCTTTTCACGAGCACTCCCCGTTTTCCCTGGCCCACACCCGCTTCGACATCCTCGAGCTCTGTTTGTCCAGGGTTGTTCCTCATCCTCTCCTGTTCCCTCTCATCCATGTTATCATAGAACCCCCTTCGCCCCTTCCTGCTGTTGTGTTCCTGACCCATTGTCCCCCTCAACAATCCAAAGCAGGATCCAAGCCGCCGCGGGTGCCAGTTTACCAAACCACGTTACACCCCATTTGCTTTTTTGTTTTTCCTCTCTTCTCCCCCCCCCCCCCCCCCACTGATCTGGATTCCCTTAGCTCCCGTCGTGTTGCTCCAAATCCCCTCTTGCCTTTTTGGCCACGCTTCTCCCCTGCCATCACTTTTCCACCACCTATTACTCCGACGACAGCAGGCCGGAGCAGCACCCAACCGGACTAGGGGGCAGGCCCCAACTTCACCAATCCCATTAGCTGACTGTTCCGGTAGCCGTTTATTTGGCCACCTTGTTGGTTTCATTTATGTTGGGGTTTGGACCTATTAGCTCTTTTGTCCTTGCCTTATGAATGTCTTTTGTTGTCTGTTTTGTCTTTTACGTAGACGGCGACGCAAGAGGTCGTGCGGCCTCTCCGAAACTTTGTATAATAACTTGGAGAGTGTGGAGGAAACTCACTGGAGAGTAGTGGGCTTACCCACCACTGTTCACGGAAATTGCATGACTACAATTTGCTCAACAGTCCCATCATCCTAATTCCCTATCCATCTTCATCCCTTATCCTAATTACACTTGTTTACTACTTGTGGAGAGCGTAGTCCGTTGCACGGCTTATCCTTTTGTTTGGTACACAAAAAGCGGGCAAGGACGGGAACCGGCAACACCCAAGACGGGGGTAGAACTCCTTGTTGTCTACCGGGTAGGGACCGGAGAGGGGGGACTCACAATTCCACTCCTCCTCTACGACAAACTCCCTCCCCATTGTAGAGTTTGGAATAATTTAACGCTCCTCTTCTCCCTCCCTTTCTTTACCCCTTCCTCCTTCATCCTCTTTCCCTTATTTCTACCTTCGCCTATCCAAAAACCGAGTGAAAGTGTCCCAAAGCCAGAGATCACCCTCAAACTCTTGGCAGCGACCTTCCATCGCTCTCCTCCCCATTCTTTCCCCCTAGCCCATGTCCTCCTTTCACCCCGACGACTCGCCGTACCGCACCCGAGTTCCCACCAACATGTATCGATCTGTCCCCTGGTGTCATTACCCCCCTCGCAGTCTGGAGCCCGGGTGTCTCCCCCCGCCTCCATCTCTACTCTCGCTTCTCTCATATTTGCGCAACCGCCAGGGTCGCCACCTGCGACAGGCCCACAACCTAAGAACTTACGATGCTGCCCAGGCCGCCTCTCCCCCCCCCCCTCGCCTTGGTCGCGCGCGCCAATCCCTGTCGCCCTGCCCAGGGGATGGCTTTTCTCCCCTAGCTCTTGAAATCCTCTCCTGCCTGGGTCCCGAGAGTCGTCCCCCCTCCGCCCCCCCCTTCTCCCTCCTGTGCCCCCTCTCCTGTTCCCCGCCCCGCAGCCGTTCCTGGCTCCTCTCCACCCGCCTCATAAGAGTTGATTGTCGCTCCGCTACTCCCTTGCCCCCACCGTCCCCCTCCCCTCTCATCTGTGCCCTTCCCCTTCTAGCCCCCCGCGCCCTTGCCCCCCCTCCTTCTCCTCGTACCCCTGTCCAAACCGCTCCCTCCCCCCCCTCCCTTCCCTCCGCCTGTCTTGCCAGCCCCCCGCACTCCCCTTCGTGCTGTCTCACGGCTGTTGCCCCGGTTTCTGTCGCCGGGGTAGCC
>PYUH01000185.1:4716044-4727576 GCA_016808085.1 Suaeda aralocaspica | reverse complement strand
GAGGGGGGGGGGGGGGTGCTTCAGAATGCATAAGCACAGGGGGCTTGAAAAGCGCACTTGAGGCCCGCCTAGGTGCATGAGGCGCATAAGGCGCACACAAAGCGCGTCTCTAGGGTTTTGTGGGTTTTTTTTAAATTTTTTTGATTTTTTGAAGCGCGCCTAGGCACAAGGCGCAGAGCTCACAACCCTTTTGCGCTTTTGTGCACCTCTCACCTTTTAAAACTAAGGTTATGGGTAACCACATGACTCTCCATAATTGGTTTCGGCCTCTAAAAACTTGTTAATTCGAAAGAAGAGCACAATTGTCCTTTTCTCTCTCCTGGGAATGTCTTTTGACCTTTCGAACCCCGAATAGTCGCTAAAGGTTCCTCTTTTGACCATACGGGCATGGTATAAAACTTTTGACTATTTTCAGAATCTGTTAAAATTGTGAGTCATAGCCTTCGTTTTCGACTTTAGCTCTGAAAATTGTGAATAATAGCTTTTGTTTTCGGCTTTCATAGGGTTGTCTTAACCCGTCAACCCTATATTGTGTTTCCGTGTTTCCGACTTGCTTTTTTTACCACGTGTTACGGGTGACCAAAAGACTTTCCACGATAAGTTTCGACCTCTAAAAACTTGTTATTGTTACTATGTTATATTTTGGAAGATGGGCAAAATAGTATTTTTCGCCCTCTCGAGTCCGTCTTATGGCCCTTCAAACCCCAACTAGCTACTCAAGATTCCTATTTTGACTGTATGGGCATCGTGTAAAAGCGTGCGTCCTTTTTTTCTTTTTTATACGGACGATTATGTCGATGTCTTTGTCCTATTCTTTCGTATCCAATCTAGTATAAAGGTCTTGGTTTACCTTTGTCCATTTATCTCTTACCACCTTTTTAGCTTCTCTTCTAGGTTTTTTTATTTCTCTCAAATTTATCATCATTTCGAATTTTCCACAATCTTTTATAGCACTCTCTTTTTTCTTGTAACTTATTTACTTTTTCGTTCCACCAAGATATGATATCTTACTCTGGGGCATGCTTGTTCATTTGGATTGTCCAATAAGTTCCTTTGCTATATCTTTAAAATGGTGATCCATTTTTGTCCAAACAGAATCTACATTTTAATCCACATCCACATAGCAAATATCTATACCAACCATTTTCTCTAGAAAATCGTTTTTTTTTTCCTCCTTGAAGCTTCCCACCGGCCACCACTAAATTCGAGGATTAGGTTAGATTGGGGCCATCTTCTTTTTAGCTTTTGTTTGCTTTAGCTTTAGTGGTTGAAAAGGTAAGTTTAGATAACTTTGACGAGGAATGTTATGACTTGCAGTTTTGAGTATGATTACGAGGGAGATGGATTTTGAAGGATTGGACATGGTAGACACTTTGAGATAGGTGAGCGAGGTGGCTTGGCATTTATTTTATGTTTAAAAGTCTGCTTTCTTTTATTGTCTTTTTATGCAAGCTTTTAACTTTCCCTTGTTTTGTCTAAGGGGTTTGCTCTGCTGCACTGAATTGTCAAAAGATGAATCCTTCTGCTTTGCTCTGCACCAATCATTAGTAATTGGTAGTTAATCTGTTGTTGTTATCGATTAAAGCCTGTGTTTCTATATGCCATTCCACAGGGATCACTAATAAAGCATGTGAAGATTGATGATTTTGTAAAAGGTAAAGACTGCCTTGTTTCTTTAAGAGATCATAATGCAAGGATTACTTGTATGAGGTAAGTTCAATATTTGTTGTGGTATGTGTAACTTACTACATTACCTGTCATTGTTTGTTGTTGTGCACTAGTTCGATGTCTTCTTACTCATTTACAACGACCACTTCCCATCTCATTATTTATGACCATGAATACAATTGACAACTTGAGCAGAACGTATCAGATTGCTTTATTATGAATTGGTCTTCATATCTCCAATTCTTACCTAATATAGTAATATGTCAGTTTGCTTAACTGAATTTGTTCTACCTTGCTGTATCGAATTATTCACATTTTTCTATTGATTGAAGGAGTTGGTTCTTTTCATGATCTTTCTTTCTGTTTGCAGTTCACCACATTTGATCAATTGATCATGTAAAATTTCCATCAAACTATTAAGATGTTAGATTCTACTGCAATCAAACTGCTAGCTAGACTGTGAATTAACTGAAGATCAACATGATCCTGTTATTATACCTTCTTCTGCGTTGCTTTCGCTTTTGCTCTTGCATACATCGGTGATGTTGTCTTGCTGTTTTTTTGCAGATTATTTCCGGTCAACGAAGCATCATTGATCCGGAGTGAGACCCAAAACAATGAAAATGTATTAATAACCTCAAGTTCTGATCGATCTATTCGTCTTTGGTGGAAGGTATGGTGAAAGATGACTAAATATCTTTCTCAATTTGTATAATTATAGCTCAAAGTCAAAATAAATGAGGGTCTGATGCTGAACAAGATTAAGTTATTAGTTTATTTAGTTGATTGTTGGAACTGTTAACAATCATAACAAAGGCTTTGGTATTTTACCACTCATTGTGATATTGGAGGCACGTTCAAAATTTCTAGTAATATCATTTTTGACTGTTTATCATTTGTTTTTCTCTTGAATCTGAATAGAAAAATACGTTTTACTCTTATAACGTATTAATTTTACGTCCTTTTCCAACAATGCAAGGGTTTGTGATGATTGATTAATCATGGACAACAAAGTACAGAGTGTTAATGGATTGCTTCTTGAAAGATCATGAGTTACATCTGTGTCTTTGTTTTGGTTCCTCTGTAATCAGCCCTGGGTACTTGAAACACTCTCTTACTGCCTTACCGGCAATCCCTTGCCATCTAATGTCACTACTTCCTCGCTTGACTCTCTATAGTAATGAAATTGATACTCAGGTTTTTACCTGACTTAGACTGAACCCTATAGGATCCAACTCTTGTCTCCAATGCTCCATGGCCTCCAACTTAGCATTAAGTCATTAACCCTCATTTTTCATCTTATCAACCAACACTATATCAACTGAAGCATACGCAGTAGTAACTTTTCTAGGATTGACCTATTAGTTCTCATAACTATTTTGAAGAGGACTAGACTTTGGGCATGGTAAAGTTACGTGGTAATGGGAAAATATTTGGTTACTCCGCAATTCTTACACATGTCCTTAACTTGGTCAAGGGAATTATGTGGTATGCTGTAAGATTGTTGACCTTCTCTAAGCTACTATTTTGTGTTTTGTAATTGACTTTTTATCTTTAATTCTTGTCAGGGTTGTTGCCTTCGGTCTTTCAAAGGTATAATGGTCCTGTTTCTGCTCTCTCGGATAAACTATTGGGTGACGTTGGTAACAAATTGCTTGCTAGTGGAGGAGAAGATGGTACAGTTCGTCTATGGAGTCTCAGTTCAAGCGGCAAACGTGGCCAGCAGGCCTTGAATGCTACACTACATGGACATGAGAAACCAATTAAATATATTTCTGCTGCGGGGTATGGGCATCATTTTGAAAGGATTGTGCTGTGTCATTACTTGCACCACAAAGTCATTATAATCAGGATAGTTTTCTGGGTATATTTTTTGCATGTAGTAATGCATCATTACTTTCCTTTTTACAAAGAAGGATCCTATTGCTATGCCAAAGCTACTGTTTACACATTACCAGAACTTTTTCTCTCTCTCTCTTTTTTTTTTTATTTTTTTTTATCTTTTCCTTTTTCTTGTAGGACTTCAAATTTTCCAAGTTAAAAAAATAAATAAGAAAAAAGAAGAACAGTGAAGATTTGTATGTTTGACATTCCAAGGACAAAGTCTCTTTCTGCTAATCTAGGAGCAACATGAGATTGTCTCTTGATTTTTCACCTTTCCCCCTTGACCTATTGTTTTTATTTTCTTCTTTGATGCTGATAAGCTTCTTGCTGTTGATTTTTGTTAATCTCTACAATGAATATAATTCATGCTCTCTTTTCTTTTGCTTTTCAGGCACAAAACGTCACTTTTGATCAGTGTGTCAACAGACTCTAAGGTATTGCATTGATTTCCTTCTTATCGACCTATTGAATATATATATATATATATATATATATATATATATATATGTATGTATGTATGTATGTATGTATGCTCGTGTAAAGTCCTGCTTGTACTTTTACAATTTGGGGATCATTAAAGTGTGCGTAGAATAATTACATGACATCAATTGTCACATTCGTTCATGATCTTTAATTGTAAATTCATGATATTCCAATTGTCAGCTGGAGAACCATATACTATAATTTTTAAGAGGAAATTTGCATGACTCGTGCTTTGTCATAAACTAGCCTTATATATATTAATATAAGTATTGAAAATTTCCAAATTACTTGATGATTAATCCAATTAATATGGGTCATTTTTATTTTTGCCATTTGTTTTGGGTTTGATGGGAATGTGTAAGTTAAAATATGCTAATTAAGGATTGATATATAGAAATGTCCAAATGCCTATACAGATATAAAAGGTAAGGCCCTGTCTTTTGGACTGAAACGGAGCGGAGCGAAGCTGAAATGAACTGAAGTAGACTGAAATGTAGTAATTATAATGGAGATGTACTGAGCTGTGCTGAAGTAGACTGAACTGAACTGAATAGAGCTGAATTGAACTGAATTGCCAAAAACTTAAGTCCAAAAGAACAGGGCCTAAGGTTATGTTAGTATATTCATGTGGACGTTATTACTCCCATGGCTTGGCTTAAATAATAGAGATGATCTTTGGTTCATATTTTTTTAGTCAGTTGGATATCTTCTCTGTTTTCCAATTGATTTAAAGGATGATTGGAAAATTTTTCTGCTAAATGTTGGTCATATATATGTATAAGACAGATCAGGGTGTGGGACTCATCAGCTGCGTCTCGGAAATCTAGCTGTGTGGGATCGACCTATGTGCAGGGTACCCCTGTTGGAATCAAATGCTTCGAATCTATGGTATATGTAGCTGCTGGTTACTCTGTTCAGGCAATTGATTTGAGAACAATGAAGACGGCTTTTACTGCTGCAGTTTGTCCACCAGATCTTTATGCATTTGAGATGTTGCCTTCCAGATCATTGATCTGTACAGGCGGAAAAAACAAGTAAGAATGTCTCAGCCAAAAAGTTAACAGAGAGCAGTGTTATTCTGCCTTTATATTTTTATATTTATTCCAAGAAGTTAACTGAGAGTGGTGATACTCTCAAAATTTTCTCCCAAAAAATGCAATAAATAAAAACCCCCTGGAAAAGGAATATCACAACTTTCATTTAGGGATAGCTTCTTAGCTTCTACTCGTACATATCGTGATATCCCCACCTCACAAAATGTGGATTCATGTTTTATGTAACCTTTTCAATTTTCATGCTTCCTCTGCTGCTATTACATATTATTGTTATTTGTTGTTGCAGGGCTTTGCTTTGGGATGTCAGGAAATCAAAGCCGGTAGCTGAGATGAAGCGCCACAATGGTCCCGTTACACAAGTCCATGTGGACCCATATAAGATAGTTACTGGTTCTCCTGATGACTTCTTCGCCAACATTTGGGAGGCAAAGACCGGTGCTTTCATAAATTCTTTGAATTGTTGTCCTTCAGAGCTGTCTAATGCTAGAATGGGGTGTGATGCAATGGCTGTTGATGGGTGTCGAATTGTCACTGCCTGTTGTGGCGATAATGGTCTTTTACGCTTCAGGGACTTCAACAATTCTTCTTGTCCCATTTCTTCATGTCAGGATTACCAGGATGTTGTTTCTTCCAAATTTTGGAACTCGAGCTCTTACAGTGATTCGGATTCTGATTCTGATGTATGAAGAATTATCCTCGTGCATTATTATAGCCTGAGGTATGTTGTATATGTGATTGTAAGCCAACATTATTTCTTTGAATCAATGCAGCTACGTTCACTAGGCTAGATCCATTTTGTTATTGCTGGTGTTTAGAGTCACAGTTTCATGAAAGGTGATGCCAAGTGATCCAAGAATTCTCTAATAAGCTAATAAATTTTTTGAAACTTATAGAATGCAAAAACCTTTATTGATTAAAACACGTACCTCCTAATTGTCTTGTTTAAAAATTTCTAATTTTTTTGAAAAACATTAAAACTTGACAACTTTACATTTGTTTTCCCATATATAGTTGATAATTGTTACCAAACCACCACTAATATAGTGATATATAGAGAATTAGATAAATAATAACGTGAAAATAGAAAGATACAAAGTATTATTATCTTTTCAGCTGCCAAAGTAAAAACAAAAATACGACTATACGAGTAGTATCTTTTTCGGTGGTTAAAGTGTATACTTGATTTTTTTTTGGTGGTTAGAACGATTTTTAATCCCGTCGCACTTGTTCTCAAACAGTAAATGAGCAATGAGCCAAACTTCACTGTCCACCCCACACCATGTGAAAGACTTCAAACGAAAATCACACTTGTAAAACACCAAACAATACCATCATTTGGAGTATAACACAAAACAAATACTCTCGAGGTACATAAACCGTACATGTGGAGCAAACAATGAAGAGGTTGGCTAGCGAACGGTTTGATGCACAAGAGCCTGCCAACCACACAAACACTTAACACATGACATTGTCGAAATTATTCTCGTATCGCCGCATAGTTAGGCGTGGAATCAACTTCTAAACTGGCAATGACTGGTTAAAAGGGAAAACATTTATATGGGGCTTTCGTGGTATATCTACAACTCCAACCGGCGAGGAACCAGATTATGCATCAGCCTCCAGTTGGTTATATTCATACACTTCAAGCCTCCTTCGTCTTCTTCCATTCTGATGCAATACATCAAAAGCTGAACCTAAAGACGACTCAAATACTGACATTATGACTAGCAAGTCTCTTATGCTATTGTCCCAACCTGATAACCCCTTTGCTATGTACTTAACCATCTTAGTCTTCTTGTATAGTGGTATAGTTTAAGGCGAACAGCAAAGCCAGGAGGTTGTCAGAATCTCATTTCATTGCAACCTATGCTTGACTAATGAGGGTTATCTCCTTAAACTATCCAAGCATTCCCTATTCCATCCTCAGTACTCATCTTAGCCTCGCGAAGCATAATAACTGTCTCTACTGGCCTTTCCACAACTCAGGTGAGGTCACGGTTAAAACTGCTTACTGGCAATACATGCATGGAACGGACAGTCATGCCAAGACAACAACTACTTTCTGGAAACACTTGTGGAAATGGAAGATTTTCCCAAAGTGGAAGATGTTCCTCTGGAAACTTTTGAGTAATGGACTGCCTGTTGGAGATGAAGCTCAAAAACATGGGGTGGCAACCAATGCACGATGCTGCCTATGCCACGAGAATACTGAAACAGCTGCTCACTTATTTCGAGATTGCCAACATGTTCAGAGGATTTGGAAATGTGGTAATTTAGGGCTTTCAAAGGTATCCTAACATATCTTTTTGCAGGTGGGTTATGAATAACTTAGTATACTTTTGGAAGATCGATATGCAGGAGAATGATAGTTACAGAGCTCTGGAATTTGTAGCTACGCTGTGGGCCATATGGCTTCATCGCAATACCATTTTGTTCCAAGGCACAACACCTCCCCAGTTGGACATCATCAGGACTACATCAGTGAATGTCAGAGCATGGGTCCGAACAAATCAAGGAGTGCCCTCAACCCAAGCACATACTACGATCCCCCCTAAACCCCCAGATAAGATACAGGTGGGTGAACTTGACCAGTACCATCAGTTAATGGTACTTTCTATTGATGGCTCATGGGTTCAGGGTGATCCTTTTCCCAAGGCTGCGGTAGGCTGGAGTATCACAACTCAGGACGGATCATCTGTTCATGAAGGGTGTCACTCAGTAATTGCCGTCTCCCCCCTCCAAGCCGAAGCATTAGCTATGCTTCATGGGATTAAAACTTTATTGTTTTACACTTCCCACGTCTTGGTCCATACTGATTGTCTTCAATTGGTTTTTGTGCTTATTAGTCCGGCCTCTGCTCCTCCTTGTGTGCGGGATATAGTGCATGATATCCTTAAGTACTTTGCTTCTTTCTCTTATGTACTATGTAGAAAGGTGAGCCGTAGCTTAGTTCATAAGGCTCACTCCTTAGCTTCCTCTTTGTAACTGTTTACTCATTTGCCAAAAAAAAATAATAATAATAATATGTTTTAAGGAATGAGAAAAATTACATTTTAAATATTCAATATTCATACTCAATATAAAAAATGCAGATACCTATTTAGGCAAGACAATAGGAATGCTGGAAATAGTGCAAGACACACTATTTCCAGCCACATCTGTTTAATTTGATATTGTACAAAATTACTTGGATGACTGACGAATTGCACTTTTTTCACCCTGCCACATCTGTTAATCATATATTGTTTTTAACTCAATTAATGTGGTGGTAAATCAAGTTATTTTTAACACCCTTCATGATTGATTTAAAAGGATTATTTTACTATTCATACCAATAAGATACATCTTTCTTTTAGAGAGCTTATTTCCACCGGACAGAATGTGCCGAAAAGACTTACGTTGGTTCATGAGGATAGTTATTGGCCCTTGTTGTGCATTGGTGATTAACCCGGCATCGATAGGAGTCTGGCGTGTTACATTATTTTTTTGCAATAACTACTCCATATTTTATTTAATATCTATTTGTTTTTAATATAATTTTATTTTATTCTTATACTATAGTAAAATATTTATTATATATTTAGGGTCAATATTTTTATACTTTTTTCAAGCATATATTTTTATATAATTATATTTGCTATATTAATTAATATATACACTCACACAAAGTGTATTATCATTCAAATATATTCTCCCCCACCCCCTCGTAAATAATGATTGGAAATCCCCAACCTGTCATCCTCCCATGACCTAACTCACGTTTCCAAGTTACTCCTTCCTTATCTTCGATCCTTATTTTTCTTTACAAGTTCTGTTTTGGTCAGTTTCATATTTTTCTTTACCAAAACACTTTATTCCATTTTAGGCAAACTTTATAATGATTATCTTATATAGATATGCCGCACACAAAACTCACAATACTAGTAATACTCATATAATGTGTTTTTCTCTCTCCCCTCAACTTTCGTCTTGTTTTATCCATGTCTTTTCTACCACATGTTCTAGGCACGCCGGTATTTTTTTGAATCTCACGAGACCTTCTTATGCCCTTCGTATGACCATATGGGTGCCGTGTAAAATTCTTGGCAATATTTTTTGGGAACCCCCCAAAATTGTGGATAATTCACAATCGATCCCATCCCATATAACTTTTTACCATTTCTTAAAAGATTTTTCGCTCTCACAGGATGTTCTTAGGGACATTTCACTTCGAATCAGTGGGTTCATATTTTGGCCATGGATAAAAATATTTGGCAGTTTTTTAAGGACCCCGAAACCTGAAAAAATTGTGGATAATAACCTTTGACCGAGGCCTCCGATAGGGTCGTCCAGGACTCCGTCTTATTTTCGTCGTGTTTTTTATGTGCTATAAACCATCACATGACTCTCCACGATCAATTTCGGCCCCTAAGATCTCTTATGATCCCTCTTATGGACTCTACTGCAGGTTGGAAAAATAGGTTCTTCCAAAAACCGTCTAAAACCTTATTATCATCCCTCTTAAGACCTTTTCAACTCAAATATCTCGATCTAGGGTCATATTTTGACCATACGGACACCCTAGAAAATTTTGGGCAGTTATTTTTTTTTAATTTTTTAATTTTTTTTCTCGAGACACCAGAACCTCCCAAAAAAGTGGATAAATTATTTGATTGAGGCTTTCGGAGGGGCTATCCCGTGCCTCGTTGTTTTATCATCCTGTTTTTTTTTTTACCACGTGCTATGGACAACTTCATGACTCTCCACGATCGATTTCGGCCCCTAAGGACCTCTTATGATTCCTCTAATTGCCTCTTCCGCAGATGGGAAAAACAACCTCTTCCGAGAACAATCTAGATAATTTTTATCATCCCTCTTAAGGCCTTTTCAACCCAAATCTCTTAGTCTAGGGTCATATTTTAACCATTTGGGCAACGAGGAAAATTTTTGGTAGTTTTTTTCTTCCGAGACCCTATAACCCTAAAAAAAAGTGGATAATAGCCTTTGATTGATGCCTTCGGAAGGGCCGTCGCGAGTCCTATTTGATTTTCGCTCCGTTTTTTTTTTACCACATACTATGGACCATTGCAGAACTCTCCATGATCGATTTCGGCCCCCTAAAGACCTCTTATGATCCCTCTTATGGCATCTTCCACATGTGGTAAGATCAGGCTCTTTCGAGAACTGTCACGAACCTTGTTATCATCCCTCTTAAAGACTTTTCAACCCAAATCTCTCGGTCTAGGGTCATACTTTTACCATATGGGCACCCCTAAATTTTTTTAGCAGTTTATTTATTTATTTTTAATTTTTTTTGAGGGGGACACTGAAACCCAAAAACAACCAATATATAATAGCCTTTGCTTGAGGCCTTCGGGGGGGGGGGGGGGGGGTGGGGGGTGTGGTGGGGGGGGGGGGTGGGGGGGGGGTGGGGGGGAGCTGTCTCGAGCCCCGTCGTTTTATCGCTCTATTTTTCTTTACCATGTGATATGGACCACCTCAGGACACCCCAGTTCAATTTTAGGCCTTAAAGACCTCTTATGATCCCTCTTATGTCTTCATCTGCAGAAGAGAAAACAACCTCTTTCGAGAATCGTTTAGATACTTTTTATCATCCCTCTTAAGTCTTTTTAACCTAAATTTCTTGGTCTAGGGTCATATTTTTACTAAAAGGGCACCCCGGTCAACTTCCAGGATTTTTTTTCGGGACCCCAGATACCCAAAACACAGTGGATAATAGCCGTTGTTTAAGGCCTCCAGAAAGGCCGTCCCGGGACCCGTCACTTTTTTGCCCCGTTTTTTTTACCACGTGCTATCGACCTCCAAGGCACCCCCCAAGATCAGTTTCAGACACTAAACACCTCATATGATCCTCTTATGACCTATTCCAAAGAGGGGAAAAACAACCTTATATGACCTTTCACCCTGAATCCTTTGGTCTGGGTTTTTATTTTTACCTTACGGGCACCCCGGTCAATTTCCGTGATTTTTTTTTTCGGGACTCCAGAACCCCAAAAAACAGTGAATAATAGCCTTTGTTTCAGGCCTCCAGAGGGGCAGTCCCAGGACCCGTCACATTTTCGCCCCGTTTTTTCATTTCGTGCTATAAACCTCCACAGCACCCCCCAAAATCAGTCTCGGCCCCTAAACACGTCTTATGATCCCTCTTATGGCCTCTTCAAGAGAGGGGAAAAACATCCTCATATGGAACCGTCTTAAGGCCTTGTTATAATCCCTCATATGACCTTTTCACCCCGAATCCTTTAGTCCGGGTTCCTATTTTTACCTTACAGGCACCCCGGTCAATTTTCGGGTTTTTTTTTCTAAGACCACGAAACCCCAAGAAACAGTGAATCATAGCCTAAGTTTCAGGCCTCCGGAGGGGCCGTCCCGGGACCCGTCACTTTTTCCCCCGTTTTTTCACCCTATGCTATGGACCTCTAAAGCACCCCACCCCCCCCCC
>PYUH01000185.1:4703317-4716036 GCA_016808085.1 Suaeda aralocaspica | reverse complement strand
CCCCCCCCCCCCCCCCCCCCCCAAGATCGGTTTCGGCCCCTAAACACCTCATATGATCCCATAGAAGAGGCCAAAAAAGCCTCATATGGAACCATCTTAAGGCCTTGTTATAATCCCTCATATGACCTTTCACCCCGAATCCTTTGATCTAGATTCCTATTTTTACCTTACAGGCACCCCGGACAATTTCCAGGATTTTTTTTTTCAGGACCCTAGAACCCATAAAAACAATGAATCAAAGCCTTTGTTTCAGGCCTCCACAGGTGCAGTCCCAAGACCCGTCACATTTTCGCCCCACTTTTTCACCCCGTGCTATAAACCTCCACAGCACCCCCCNNNATTTCGTGCTATAAACCTCCACCCCCCCCCCCAAAATAAGTTTCGGCCCCTAAACACGTCTTATGATACCTCTTATGGGCTCTTTTAGAGAGGGGAAAAACATCTTCATATGGAACCGTCTTAAGGCCTTGTAATAACCATCATATGACCTTTTCATCCCGAATCCTTTGGTCTGGGTTCCTATTTTTACCTTACAAGCACCCCGGTCAATTTCCCGTTTTTTTTTTCTAGGACCCCGAAATCCCAAGAAACAGTGAATCATAGCCTAAGTTTCAGGCCTCCGGAGGGGCCGTCCTGGGACCCGTTAGTTTTTCCCCCGTTTTTTCACTCCGTGCTATGGGCCTCTAAAGCACCCCCCAAGATCGGTTCGGGCCCCTAAACACCTCATATGATCCCTTTTATGGCCTCTTCTAGAGAGGCCAAAACCGCCTCATATGGAATTGTCTTAAGGCATTGTTATGACTGAACGCCTCTAAGTCAGAATCCGGCCAGAAGCGACGCATGTGCCCGCCGCCCGATTGCCGTCCTACAATAGGGCCGGGGCTTCGGCCCCCAAGGGCACGTGTCGTAGGCTAAGCCCTCACGTCGGATGCGTCGTGAGGGCCGCCATGAAGTACAATTCCTACCGAGCGGCGGGTTGAATCCTTTGCAGACGACTTAAATACGCGACGGGGTATTGTAAGTGGCAGAGTGGCCTTGCTGCCACGATCCACTCAGATTCAGCCCTATGTCGCTTCGATTCGTCCCTCCCCCCTTTAACCCCCTAACCCCCTATTCCCTTAAAACTACTACATACTGCAAAAAGAGGCTGCCTGGGCGCCCAAATATTTTCTAAGTATGGATGGGGCATGTCTATAATTGTGATACACATCACATGATACACAAGGATACACATCACAAGATGCGAAAAGAGCCTGTCAGCCCTGGGCCAATAACTCATCCCTTCCTCCCGTCGGAAAATATTGAATAGTACAAAAAGAGGCTGCCTGCCCTAAACCACGGTCATGACCAAGGGTTGTGAAGTCGGAAATCCTTGGTAGAGGGATCCTAAGAGGTGTTTAGGGACCGAAATCGATCGTGGGGGGTACTTTAGAGGTTCATAGCACATGGTAAAAAAATGGGGCGAAAAAGTGACGGGTCCTATGACGGCCCCCTGAACAAAGGCTATTATTCACCGTTTTTTGGGGTTCAGGGGTCCCGGAAATCGGCCAGGGTGGCCGTAAGGTAAAAATATGAACCCAGCCCAAAGGATTCAGGGTGAAAAGGTCATATGAGGGATGATAAGAAGGCCTTAGACGATTGCATATAAGGCTGTTTTTCCCCTCTTTGGAAGAGGCCATAAGAGGGATCCTAAGAGGTATTTAGGGTCCGAAAACGATCGTGGGGGGTGCTGTGGAGGTCCATAGCACGTGGTAAAAAAAATAGGGTAAAAAAGTGACGGGTCCCGTGACGGCCCCTGAAACAAAGGCTATTATTCACTGTTTTTTTGGGGTTCCGGGGTCCCGAAAAAAAATCCCAGAAATCGACCGGGGTGGCCATAAGGTAAAAATATGACCCCAGACCAAAGGATTCGGGGAGAAAAGTTCATATGAGGGATGATAAGAAGGCATTAGACGATTGCATATAAGGCTGTTTTTCCCCTCTCTGGAAGAGGCCATAAGAGGGATCCTAAGAGGTTTTTAGGGGCCGAAAACGATCTTGGGGGGTGATGTGGAGGTCCATAACATGTGGTAAGAAAAAACGGGGCGAAAAAGTGACAGCTCCCGTGACAGCTCCTCCGGGGCCTGAAACAAAGGCTATTATTCACTGTTTTTTGGGGTTTAGGGGTCCCGGAAAAAAAAAATCCCGAAAATCGAACGGGGTGGTTGTAAGGTAAAATTATGAATCCAGACCAAAGAATTCGGGGTGAAAAGGTCATATGATGGATGATAAGAAGGCATTAGACCCTAAGAAATAATGAATAATAGCCTTTGTTTCAAGCCTCCGGAGGGGCCGCCCCGGGACCCGCTACTTTTTCGCCCCGTTTTTTTACCCCGTGCTATGGACCTCCACAGCACCATCCAAGATCGGTTTCAGCCACTAAACACTTCATATGATCTGAGTTATAACCTTTTCCATAGAGGGGAAAAACAGCCTCCTATGTAACATTTTTATGGCCTTGTTATAATCCCTTATATGATCTTTTCACCCTGAATCCTATGGTCTGGGTTCGTATTTTTACCTTACAGGCATGCCAGTCAATTTCTGGGATTTTTTTTCCAGGACCCCGGAATCCCAAAAAACAGTGAATAATAGCGTTTGTTTGAGGCTTTCGGAGGGGCATTCCCGAGACCCGTCTCTTTTTCGCCCCGTATTTTCACCCCGTGCTATGGAAACCTCCCAAGATCGGTTTCGGCCCCTAAACACCTCATATGATCCCTCTTATATCCTCTTCTAGAGAGGCGAAAAACAGTCTCGTATGGAACCGTCTTAAGGCCTTGTTATAATCCCTCATATGACCTTTTCACTCCGAATTCTTTGATCAGGGTTCCTATTTTTACCTTACAAGCACCCCGGTCAATTTCCGTGATTTTTTTTTCCAGGACCACGAAATTCCAAAAAACAGTGAATAATAGTCTTTGTTTTAGGCCTCTGGAGGGGCAGTTCCGGGACCCTTCTCTTTTTCACCCCGCGTATGGACGTCTACAGCAACCCCAAAGATCGGTTTCAGCCCCTGACCATCTCATATGATCCCTCTTATGACCTCTTCTAGAGAGGAGAAAAACAGCCTCATATGGAACCGTCTTAAGGACTTTATAATCCTTCATATGACATTTTCACCCTGAATCCTTTGGTATTTTTACTTTACGGACAACCTGGTCAATTTCCGAGATTTTTCCCGTGACCCAGGAACCCCAAAAAACTGTGAATAATAGCCTTTGTTTCAGGCCTCCATAGGGGCAATCCCGAGACCCGTTACTTTTTTGCCCCATTTTTTCACCCCGTGCTATGGTCCTCCATAGCACCACCCAAAATCAGTTTCGGCCCGTAAACACGTCTTATGATCCCTTTTATGGCTTCTTCTAGAGAGGAGAAAAACATCCTCATATGGAAATGTCTTAAGGCCTTGTTATAATCCCTCATATGCCCTTTTTACCCCGAACCCTTTGGTCTGGGTTCATATTTTTACCTTACAGGTAGGGGTGTGCACAATCCGTTCTGGAACGGAATTTGGACCGGTTCGGACCGGAATTTAGACCGGACCGGTCCGTTAATTCAGGTCCGAACTTCGGTCCGAGAACATTGAAGATTCTGGGTTTCCGGTCCGGTCCAAGATTGGAAAATTCACTGTTTTGGAAGGTTTTGAGGTCCTAACAAAATTTAGACTATTGAGGTTCCGAAGGCTATTGTTCATTGTTTTTTGAGGTTCCGATGCCTCAAATAAAGGCTATTATACTTTGTTTTTCTAGCTTCTGGGGTCCCCAAAGATATTGCCAAAAATTAGGGTGCCTGTGCGGTCAAAACTCAAAATATGAACTCAAACCAGGCAATTTGGGGTAAAAAGGCCATAAGAGGGATGATAACAAGTTTTTAGAGGGTCCCAAAAAAAATTGTTTCTCTCTTCTTTAGAAAATGCAGAAAGAGAGATGGTAACAAGTTTTTAGAGGCCGAAATCGATTAGGGAGCCTTCTGGTGGCTCGTATCTTGTGGTAAAAAGGGGTGAAAATAAGATAGATCCCTAAACAACCCTTATAGAGGCCTCAAACGAAAGCCATTATCTATTATTTTTTTGGGATTCTCGAGTACCCGTATAGTCAAATTATGAACCCAAACCATTGAACATAAGAGCGATGATAACAATTTTTTAGACACAAAATGCTACTTTACACTTTTTCAGAAAAGACCATATGAGGGATGGTAACAAGTTTTTAGGGGCCGAAATCGATCGTGTGGAGTCCAATAGTGGCCCAAAGCTCAGGGCAAAATAAAAAAAAAAAAAACTTAAAAAGGCAAACATTAGATGAACCTCAGGAGAACCGAAGGCTATTATTCACTTTTTTTCTTTGAAGTTCAAGGGTCCGTGGAAAATAAATAGCCAAAAATTTTCCAATTGCCCATATGGTAAAAATATGAGCCCGAATCAAGCAATTTAGGGTGAAAATGTTATTAGAGGGATGATACAAATTTTTTGAAGGTCTCGGAAAAACTTGATTTTTCCTTTTTCAGAAAAGGTTGTAAGAGGAATGGGAACAAGTTTTTAGAAGCCAAAACCGATCGTGGAAAGGCGAGATTAAGACGGTACAAAACCACAAAAAAATTGAGTTCTTTAACAAACACTGATGTTTCTTCATAAACTCCTTCAGAGTGAATCTACACAATATGCTACGAAGCTGGACAACAAAACAAGATAAACATCACTCAAATATCATATGACAATTTGGCCAAATAAAACCAGCAATTAACAAAAACAATGTTGTATCTTCTTCACCGAATTTAAGCCATGTACAGACAAGTCAAAAAAATATGATATATAAGTATTTCTTCTTATAGTTTTTGTAAGACACTAGAACAGCACCAATTTTTGGAATATACATAATCACCACTTTTCCCATAGACTGTAATGTTATCAACAAACCTAAGCCAAAACTCTTATTCAGCAATCCTTCAGTAACATACTGGTTTTGCACCATCACCCATCACAACAGACTTCAGTCAAGGAACATCAAGAGGCTACTTATCAATTCTACTTCACTTCAAGTATTTACTTCAAGTATTAATCCTGCAATAAAATCAGTACCCTAAGACCACGTCAGGTGAAAAGCTTTAAATAAATGGAGAGGGAAAGACGAGAGAGGAGGGGGGGGGGGGGGGGGTGTACGAAAATTCACATACTAAATATTTTTTATCAAAGTCATTTTTCCATTAAAGACCTTCATTCAGGCCAATGAAATTAAGGACATTAACACTATGCTACAACCCACAACCACTAACGTTCCACCCTACTCCACCCACTTTCCTTCGCAAGCTATGTTGCGCAACACAAATAAACTTTATCTTAGTTGAATTTGACTATTAAATCTTAGTTTTTTTGTTTGAATTTGACCATTTGACTATTATCAAATTTTAGTTTTTCCATTTGTCTTTTTTAGTGCTGTTTTTTTCATTCTGTAATGGCGTGTTGTATGAGAGTTTTGGTGTGTGGTAATGTGGAATGTGCTTGTAATTTCTCAATCTCGAAGGAAGTTATGAGGACCTGACCTAGCTATTTGTTGTCTTTTCTACCCTTAATAGCTCAGTGTGACAGACTGATTGGTCAATTTTTTCTCTCCACTTGCATTTGACATTTCAGCATCCAGCCAAGTTTTGAGTATTGGTTGGTCATATACGGAGTATGGTTTTGTACTTTGGGTGTATGTTTGAATCTTTGGCACACAAAAAGTAAAAAAAAAAAAAAAGAGATGTGTTTCTTGAAAAGGTAGTGGTTTATTGTGAATGGTTGCACAACCTTAGGTGGGAGATTTTGTTTGGCACACATACGGTCTCGTTTGGTAGGGTGTAAAAACGTTTCCCTAAGAATTGTTTTCCCATTTTACATTGTTTGGTTATGAGAAATATTAAAATGTAAAAGTTAGGTGGAAAATCATTTTCTACTATGTTGAAAACATTTTCCTCTACACTTGGAAAGGAAACATTTTCCCTAACAATGAATAAGTAATTAATTTTTTTTCAAACAAACAATAATATAGGCTTAAATGTAAAATCATGCTACATGCAACCAAACAAGAGAAATTCTTCATGAAAAAAGTTTTCCAATGTAAAAGATTTCATGGAAAATTATTTTCACCGAAAATGTTTTACACCCTACCAAACAGTCCATAATGTGAACAATGGGAGGTAGAGGGGGGACAAAAGAAGAGACAGGTTCTTGAGAAAGTAGTGGTGTACTGCGAAAGGTTGCACCGATTTTAGGTGGGAGTGTTTGTGATTTTGACGACAGAGTTTTTTGATGGGATTGAGTACTGCATAAGACATGATATACATGAATGGACTTTTTATTAGATAACTATTTGACTTTTTGATGAGTTATTAGTTTGACTGAGTCCGTGATGGTGGAATGGAAATGACGATTATGGGCTAAGACAATGATGGAGGACAAAATTATCGTACCAAGAAACTGGTAATTTGATGTTTACTTGTTTTGCGTAAAATCTAAGAGGGTCCAATTGTGATAAAAGGTGGCATCTGGATTTCGATAAATGGAAGATGGGATCAAATTGAAAAAGCACTAAAGGTGGGGTATTAATGTGAATTTTCAAACAATAGTGATTTTATCTTCTATGCAACAAGTCAGTATCAAGTTCTATATAAAATTATACACAACTTATCATCAGCATCCTAGCAAGCTATAATAATTCATATAATGTACTGCACACGATAGACCTTTTTGTTGACTAGACTTGACTAAGAATTTTTGAATAAGGCTCAGAATGTGTGTACTATTATAAGAATTCACTCAGCTGTAAAATCAAAACATAGAACATAAAAACAAAGCTAGTCTTGCTGTACCCTGGTCGTATCATAGTCTTGCCTAAATTGTAATTCCTCATTCCACAAAGGATTCAAGTATATCCAGTTAGATACTGCAGTCAAATAACGATTGTTTCTCTGCTTCAATTTGTATGTTATCTTCAAAGAATGCTGAACTTCATTACAAGTAGGGCCCATAAAATATTACAAAGCTTTACACACAATTATACGCTAGAGCAGTATTACTTATGATGGGATTGAAGACATGGGGGACGGGAGCAAGATATAGGGAAACCGAATCAACCTATGCAATATCAACTTCCCTTCATGACAGAATTATAAAATGTAAAAATTCTTTTAGACTAGAACTTCCCAGATGAAATTTAGAAATACTAAGTTGGAGTAAAAACTTTACAGATCAAACCAACATACCACCTCTGTATTGCACAACTCCTCATGTACCCCCACCACCACCCACCTACATTGTACCCTTCCATTCCACCACCAAATAAGATATATAGACTACCATTCCATCCAAAAAATAATTCAAACTGAAAATCTGAACTGTACCTTCCACCACAACCACCCTACATTGTACCCTTCCACCCCCACCTCCACCAAACCACCTGCACTGTACCCAAATCACGCCACAACCAGACCACCACCACTACAAAGTCATCTACCCCCCACCGGAAATCTGAAGACGCCACTATTCGAACCCCAATTGAACCCAAGTTGACCCCAAATTCAAAACCCTTGATTTTAACCAGATTCGTAACATTTCACCCATTGTGCAACAAATTCGAACCTAAACAAACTCAAATTTGAAACTAAAATACCACATTCAAACCCTAAATTCCCAAAATTCAAAACAATTTTAAACCCTAGAATCCAAATTTTGAAGCAATTTGAAGAACAAATGATGACAGTGGTGGTGTGGGGAAACAGATCACAGCCCAGATTCGAACAATTTCATTGACAGAAGAAGAAAACGAAAGAGTGATGGTAGTGGTGAAGATGAGTGTGGTGACTGGTTTTGCAAAGGAGGAACGATGATGGTGAAGGTGGAGAGTGGTGGGGTGTGGTTGAAAGATGATGGTGGTGGAAATTAATTAGTGGGTTGATTAACTAGAATTTGGTCAGTTTAATATATGTTTTAATTGTTAACAAACATAATTGGGTATAATAAAGGGCGCAAAAAGTTATTTGACACAAAAAAGGTCACCAAAAAAGACTAAGTTGCTAGTATTGTGTTAGCCTAAAACGGCAAAAGTTGCGAGTAATGTGATACGGAGGTAGTAAGTATTAGTGGCATGTTTCCGAGGTAAGAGATATATAAAGGAGACGAAACCATTAATGGAGTTTGTACTAAGAGTTAAAAACTTTAACGAGAGAAAAGCCAAGAATTATCGTAGATATAGGACTAGTGGATATATTTGGCCGGTGATGTGATATGGATATTGACTTGGGAAAAATGGAACATAATGATTTGACGAAGAAGATTTGGAAAATTCCAATAAAATAAGCACGGCATTAAGGACACTTTTGTGTGAAACAAAAAGGGTAAAACGATCAATAAGAGTAAGAGCATTGATTAGCAAGCAAAAAATAAACACTCACATCTCTCCCTAACCATTTCTCTCTTCTAAAACACAATTTTACGTCATTTATTTTGTGTACTACTGGAATTCGATGCATATCATATTTTCATTGCTTCTCAAACCTTTACATAGCCTTCAATCCCTCAAGCCTTACCTTGATCATTTACTTCACAAAAGAACGTATATACATTATACACTAATACCAGATTACCAGCCTAAAATAGGCTTCATTGCTTCAACTAAGGTATTTAATCAATCAATCAGAGCCTTAATCCAAAAATTAGAGTCGGCTACATGAACTAAAAAATCATTCCATGTGGTCATCCACATAATTTTCCTCCCCCCCTTGCGATCTTCAATAGGCTAATAAGTAGGGAAAAACGCTCTGACTACTACTAGAAAAATAGCCTAAATAAAGACAAGGTTACATGGTTGAGAAATTAGCCTAACTAAGAAAAGTTACATGGTTGACTTATCTGAGGTATATAGATATTTAGCTATGTAAATGTTAGGAAACAAATTATACTAAAACACAAATCATTATCATTAGGAAAACTAGGATGACCAAATATTACAAGACATTTACATAGCTAAATAATACTTAATTCATATATATTGTGTGAACTCGGCTTTTAAAATATATCTCAATTTTTTTCTGTTCTGTTTTGAAATGATTCTGTTTTTATTATCGTTTCACTATTTCTGTTTGATTTTTCCTGTTTTGTGTGAATTAACTTCAATTCCACTTCTTTATCCTCCTTTTTTTTAATCTAGTAATTCTAGGTTTTTGCAGCTAGAAAATGGTAGGCTTCACTTCCAAAGGAGGAAGGACGGGTGCCCACATGCCGACCCTCATGATTTGGGTACACCGAAATTTACAGGGTCGGACTTGGGTACTAATTCACTACCGTGTTAGGAGATATGTAATGGAAAATATATTGGTGTGATATTACTTCCAGATTGTGTTATGATAATAAATATAGGAAATAATCTTTGCGTTTGGTTTAATTTGTTAGGTAATATCTTAGAATATATCAAGTTTCCAAGTTGTTATGTTGGCTATTATAAATAGCCGATTGATCTTTAATAAGAGGACAAGCCTTGGAGTATTTTCTACCCAATTCTTATCATGGTATCAAGAGCAGATTAGGTCTTGGATTTATCCGATGGGTAAGTGTTAAACCCACGGTAAGATTCACAAACTAATTACTCAAACATAATTTTTAGTTTTTACAAAAAGTTCCGCTAAGTGAAATTGTTTGATTCTCTTTAAGTGCACTTTTTTGGGTGAAGGGTGTGTGTTGCATGATAGTAATTGTGGTAATGTATTTTAGAGTTTAGGTGGAGAAATTGTTCATTGTTTAATTTCACATTTATTCAAGTTGTATTTTTTGATTGTTGATTCTAGTTGCCAAGGTGATAAAAGGTTCAATAGGGATGTCGTCTGTGGTTTTCACTAGTTATTATTATTGGTGTATTTTGAAGTCACTCATTAAAAAGGGTTTTTATTTTCGATGTTCCTAATCATAGAGGTTATCCTAGAAAAGGATTTTTCGGTTGTTCCTAATCCAGTAGGTGTTATCCAAGAAAAAGGGTATTTTTCGGTTGTCCCTAATCCGAGTAGGTAATATCCTAAAAAAAGAGTAGTTTTGGTTGTCCCTAATCCGAGTAGGTGATGCCTAAAAAAGGTGTTTTTGGTTGACGTTCAATTTCGCTCCAAATTATTTTAATTGGCATACAAAGTTTTTGGGAAAAGTTGTATTTTTTTCAAGAAGATTGCACCCTTCAAGATCATCGTGTATCGACTTCAATGTTTCTTTAAGTGCAACTCCAATCGTCACATTCGTGTTACTCCCATAATGATTCGGGAGGGTTGTTAGGAGATATGAAATGGAAATATACTGTGTGTGTGATATATTTCCAGATTGATGTTAGGATAATAAAACTTAGGTATCTTGTTGTAATTAGTTAATTGTGTTGAGTAATTATCTTAGAATATTATCAAGTTTTTTAAGTTGTTATGTTGGTATTATAATAGCGATTGATCTTAATAAGAGGACAAGCCATTGGAGTATTTTTCTCCCCACTTCTTATCAACCCGCATTTTCAAGTACCCGACAATGATCTAGCTACCAAGCACAATTAGAAAATTCAACTAACCCAAATGCTCACAAAGACCAAACAGTTTCCAACAATAATCAAATTCAAGAAGAGGTTGAAAACAAAAAACTAGATCCAGGAGCAAAATGTGGGAAGAGAGTGTTGATGGAGACAAGTCAGATGCTGATCTGCTCTCAGATAGTGCTGCAAAGGTTTTGAGTAAGAGGCTATTTTAGGGGTCAATTAAAGCTTGCAATTGGTCTAGATAAAGCTAACCCAGACTTGCCAACACTGGTCTAACCAGCTTGGAGTTTTGAAGCTGAGCCAGAGACGATACAAGGGGTCAGAAATGGTGTTGGGGGGGAAGCTGCTGTGTTGGAAGTGCAGGCCCGGCAACCTGGGAAAAAATCAAGCTATTGATCTCAGTTTCCTCCGTTCCACCTTGAGGACAAGTTGAGACTTTGGGGCGGGTAATGCTGATAACTTAAGCCTAAACCTCTACTACATACTGATCATGTGAGTCAACAGGTGGGAGTAAGGAAAGGAAATAGAACAAATGAATTAGCTGTCAACTTATTAGAGTTTGTAGAGGGGTTACACCAAGGGAGGAAGTATTTATGAGACTTGAGTAGATCCTATATTAGGGGAATAATATCAGTAAGAAAAACACCCAGATTATAATATAGGAAGTTTGGTGATATTTCCTTCGCTCCATTTTACATTTTATTATTAGCTACTCAGATTTCAGCATGACAGCATCCTTAGAATCCCCAAGTATGGAGATACTAACATTTTTTTGAAAATGCAAAGATATCCTTATGGCCTCTTTACATTTACTGAAAACAACTAAACTGATTGGAGCTGAGCTGAACTGAAAATAACTAAAATGAATTGTTTATGAGGAAGGAATTAGGACTGAACAAAATGAACTGAATAAGTTGAAGTAGACAGGCCCTAAATTGAGAATAATTAAAAAGGATCCTCCAATTTACATGATCGAAAGTAACACGAGGGTAATCTAGAACCAGACAATATGCATTGTACCCTGGCACGCTTAATTAAGAATCCAGTGGGGATCTTTGTTCGCAAGTGACACTCCTACAATACACTTTTTTGGCCTTTCACACACATCACTAAAGAATTGATGTAGGCTATGGAGAGCTACCGACAAATATCAAATTGACAACAAAGACATGACCAATTTTCTCAATGTGACTCTAAAAAGAAAACCTATGAAGCACAAGCACCTCCTCTCATATTGCGCTTCAGTAGCGCGTAAAGGTTTCAGTTTAGGGTACTAGAATGGCTATGTCTTGGTTAATTTGTTGACTTTCTAGCAAAGGCAAACGTGTATGTTGTTGATCAGAGCAGGGTGTTTGGGCACGGCCGAGCCTATCATACGTCCCCGAGTCTAAATTAAAAATAAATAAAAATCCTCCATTAAACTTACGCTTTGAAGACATTGGACATGACAAATCATTGGAGATCCAGTGATCACATCTAAGGTTTAACAGATTTAGTCATCCTCCCACCATCTCCGCACCGACTTAGTCATTCGAAAGTGAATGGCATAGAAGTTTTCCCCCTGCATCAAAGTAATGCCATAAGCCATAACGCAGAGAGGTACCCAACACCATAACCCATAAATGATAATCATCATAATAGAGCACCATATTCAACACAAATGGGTTAGTAAGGTTGGCCAGCTGGAAACAAGAATCCAACGGACGATATCATAACCTACCAGAGCGGTGACATCAGTGTATGTGCCACTTTACAAGGCAAATGCACTTAAGGCTAAGGGTAGTAGAGAGTTTTGTTTGTAAGTGGGAAAGGAGCCAAGATGTTAAAACAAATAAACAACAGAGATAGAAAAGATATAAATTCAAATTCCTATTTTGTCTTGAATTTCAATCTTCCTGATTATAAATTGATGAACTCGCCATTTCATGAATACATGAAACACAAATACTTACACCCTCCTATATGTTTTGCAGAATGAAACATATCGTCCTCCTGTAATACATATCAGTTCTCATAAACCGCACACAAACCGATTGAATAATTTTTTTTTGGTACGCTTCCCAATCATAACAGTTTCTTACTTTCTATGGACTCACTAAAGCCCCTTTTCGCTAGTCCTGTCCATTTACACAACCATACCAAATAGCC
>PYUH01000185.1:4646633-4703292 GCA_016808085.1 Suaeda aralocaspica | reverse complement strand
CTCTCCCGTTCCTAAACGTTTGATGGCTTTGGAATTTTGATCTATTCATATAATGGGATATTTTTTAAATTCCTTTCATTAATAAACCCATTATATAGTCATATAGATTGTGTTTGTTTTTGTCTCGGTAAGACGTTATTAATTCCATTATTATTATAAATTTTACCATAAATATTTAAGGCAAAAAGTGTATTGGCATCTGTACAAGTCAAACGATCAAAACAAATGGGAATGGAGGGTGTATATATTTTGCTGATTCCTTAAACTAAATTGTGTTTTATTTGAATTTTTGTAAGGGAGAAATGGCCAGAATGCATCTTGGTTCAAAACCTCCGGAATCAGTAGCGAGGGAAGTGTATTTGAGCCGGCGTGCTGCGCTGCAGCCAGTTCAAGTTTGTTGATCCATGGTTGCAGACTTTATACTGATGCAAGCCCTTTTGATCATTATGTTGAATAAAATGGACATTATTTTCTCACAGGTTTGTTTCGTGCTTTTTATCTCATTTTTAAGTACTGCATGTTGAAATTGAATGTTAATGCTTTCGAGCAAGATTATTCATGTGATTGGATTACAATTCATAATATACTCTCATAATATATATTCCCACTTAACTTTTGTGTGGCTTCTTATACGAACTTTTAACTATCAATAAACTTTAAACTAGATATTAAACGTAATAACTATATAGTACATAATGAAATATTCCTAATCATAATCAAAACCTTATCCCTAAAAAGGTGGTTGGTGCACGAATTTTTATTTTCCTTTGATTTTAAGGACCTCTTTTGATTTAAAAAAAAAGAAAATAAAAAACTATGTTTTTTATTTTTTTTTATTTTTTTATTGTAAGGATCGAACTACTTTTACCTGATTTCTTTTTTATGCCTTAGTTTCATTATTATTATTAGTACTAGTATTATTTTCTTGAAATGTGTTACAAAAAATAAATTTCGTCTCGTTTTGTGGTCAAATATGTGCATTGCATGAGCATTAGGTGTAGTGTTTGTACTATAATGCAAGTAAATCTACAAGGTAGATAGGCAATTAGAACTTTATGTATCCAAATATCCGAATGAAGGGTCCGAATTGAACACTACTATCATTGAGGACAATGAGGCCAAAAGGCATATAGAATCCTACAGTTCTATTTCGAGATGCCTTTTGTTTTCAAGCTTGCTTGTTTGTATTGCTGAAGGGAAGTGAAGTGTTATAATGTGCAAACTTGTACAAAAACAGGGAGGCAAGAAATCCCCTTTGCAAAATCTTATAAAGTCAAATTCACATTTTACAAAAAGAACTTACTATTGTCCTTTTGTCACAGGACAATAATGAGTATATGAATTAACTATGTGAGTTAAATTTCTAAAGCAAATAGGGCTTAAAACGAGCGATATTCTGCATGCGAAGGCCTAAAAACCATCCCTTTAGTTAGCGTGAGCAGGGTCATTGCATTTGGGATAGGTTTGAAAGTAGTAGTGAACTTGTATTAATCTAGCGGGATGACCTATTGCTATCAATATTAACTCAGTTGTGTAAGCCGTAAGGTTAAGGTTGGATCAACAAAACAACGGGTTAGTTCGAAATAATTTGGGGTCGTTAGACTGAATCATATGAGGAAATCGCAAAAAAAGTTCCATCGCCAGAAAATCCTCTCCCTGTTTACAACACTAATTTCGTCCTGTTGGCTTCAGAGGGTCACAGGCTTCGTCTTGGTTCTGCATTGTCTTTTTTTAATCGATGTGTGAGTGACTACATGACTTCCATGATGGTTTCAGCTCTTAAACGTGTTATCCAACTCTCTTTGAGGAAATATGGGAAAATATTTTTCGCTCTCATGATTGTCGTATGGCCTTTTAAACCTCGACGACAAAGCTTTGGGCTCTTTTTTGACCATAGGGAACTGTATAAACTTTAGACAATTTTACCTGGACCTCAAAACCCCGAAAAGGGGGAAAATTGTGAATAGAGCACTTCGTTCAGCTTATGGAGTTGATGCGTGTTCGTCTCGGGCTCCGTCTATTTCACTTTTGTTTTTATACCACATGTGTGTGATTGCAGGATTCTCCATGATAGGTTTGGCAGGTTAAAAACTTGTTATTAGCCCTATTTTAAAGATATTTAGAAGAAGTGCCCATCAGCATTTTAGCTCTACGAGTCGTCTTAGGCCTTCAAACCCGATTAGCTATGGGAGACATTTCAAAAATTTTTTTACGGACGTTGGGGACCTCCAAAAATTGTGATATAGCCTTCATTTCGGCTCCGCCTACATTTCTTGGGTGTGCCTGTTTCCGCCCTTTGTTTTTGCTTTTTTTATCACATGGTATGGGATGTCAAGGATCTCCATGATCGATTTCGGTCTCTATAAAACTTTGTATGAGCCCCTTTTTTTTTTACAGAGATATATCGGAAAAGGGCATAAAAGTCTTTTTGCTCTCCTGTTTGTATTATGGCATTTTGTGCCTCGAATAGATGATCAGGACTTGTATATTACCATCGGGCACCGTGTTGTTAAAATCTCGATTGTTTTTGGTACTCTGGAATCCAAAACTAGGTGGAAAATGAATTCATTTTGTATTCTGGAGGGCTGTATGGGCTTTTTTTTTTATTGCCCTAGTTTTCACAAGACTTGCATAATCAGTTTCAACATCAAAATTTCTATTAGCACTCTTTAGAGATAGATCGGAAGAAGAGACAATTACCTTTCGCCTTCCTGATCCATCTAAGGATTTCGAACTTAGACTAGTGAACAAGGTGTCGCACACGCTCAAAAAGACAACCGATCACTCTAACAACGTAGCTAGGAAGCAGTGATGAAAAACTCAATCTAACTATTAAAAAAGTTAAGTGCCTATAAGACCTTGAGATGAATTGAATACGACGCCAAGACACTAAATCGGAATTAATCTGAATTTGCCAAATTAAAACTAAACATAGTATGGCAGTTCACCATGAAGTGACAATGAAACTATTAACAATGATTAACAAAACAGGACTTTTTAAATTATTAAGGCACACTAATTTCTCTTGAATTTAGATTTCAGATCCCTCAAAATCATATAGCTGGCTCTCATTCTTGCTAAATTCGTTTTTGCATAGTATCCCTGCCCGATCTATTGTAGTTTCTTACCTCTTGGCATCAAATCGACAATATCAAACATAAACTGACCAAAATTGAAAATAATAAAAATTGACAATAAGAATTAGATATTCCATGAATTAAGTTAATCGCTACCGAACAATGTCGTTGGCGATTGATTCATGGATCCCATGTCGTAGAAATTTGACTACTCTCATGATTGAAATAAATAACAAAAATTCTAGGGAAACAGATTTATGCGAAATAAATTAACTTAAACTTAAATATTATAACTAAAGTCCAATTGAGTCAAAATTGAATTTTGATTAAATAAATATAATGAACAAGTGTTTAGAGAGAAAAGATTACGAAAACTATTCTTAAAATTTTGATAATAGGCGTACATTGGACCCTAAAACACGAGGGGTATATATATGGACTCCAAAAACTCTTGGAAAACTCGAAAAAACAAGCACGTGTAGCCCAACATCCGTAGCATTGCCACCATGCGAGAGAATTTCATTCTTAACAAGCAACATTGTCATCGAAAAAGCATTTTGTTTAGACCAATTTTCTCACTTCTAGTTTCTAGATTAAACTTAGCACATCACGAATGATATTTGGTTGGCCTTTAAAAGGCCCCAAAACTTCCTTGAGTAGTAAGGGTCCTAGCTTCCTTAAAAATCCAGTCTTGATCATTGGTCCTACTAAGGTGGTCAGATATGGAATAAAAAGCAATTCCAAAACGCTAACATAGATAAATGTTAGTAGATTCGACTCAATGAGCCTAGTAGAGTCAATAACGATAAACAATAGAAACGGGGATTAAATCATATCAAAACTAACTATAATTAGCTGCCTTAGAGTTCCTCTTTGACCTTAATTTGTCCCGTCTTATAAAATGGCTTACCTTTATTATCCTAGCTAAACGACTAAGGAAACTGTGTTTTGACTTGTGTATTTACTCTTGGTCATTGGATCGCCAGACCTCAATGGTTATTTACGCAATTTTTATTCAATGAAGGGGACTGTGAAGAACGTGAAAAGCTATCAATTAAAAGCTCTTTATCCATCATACATATGATCAAGGATTGAAGGGAGGTCAAGACTAGAAAATCACTATTTTTGATTCTAAGATAAATGAAGACTTCGAGACGAAAATGTGACTCCTTTTCATTATTGGATGTTGCGTAACAATACAAGAAGCCAAGAACTACGTTAAACCTTGGTCAGTTTTAAAATAACTAGATCTACCCTCAAGGCTGAATTCCTCTTTAATCATAGGGCACTTGGTAAAACTTTCGATTTTTTATCTTTTTTCAAGGCTTTGGAACTTAAAAAATTGTGAATATTAGCCTTGGTTTTGCTGGAGGGTTTTCCATGGAGTCATTTATTTTGCATATTTTACAACGTGATAAGGGTGACCACATGACTCTCTATGATTGGTTTGGACCCTAAAAACGGGTTATCAACCTTCTTTCATAATATTGGATGAAGGGCACAATGCTCTCCCGTCATGCGGCCTTTCTGACTAATTGCTGCGGCTTTGTTTTGACCATAAGGGCATCGTGTCACATTTTTGGTTACTTTTGTGACCTAGAAACCTCCGAAAACTGTGAGTAATAAACATTCTGTCTTTGACTTCCAAGGACTCGTCTTGTTCTGCACCTTTTTAAACAGGGTTGTGAGGGACCACATGGGGCTCTCTATGACCGGTTTCGGTCTTTAAAAAAATTGTACCAACCATCTTTTATAAAAAATTTCAGAAGAATAGGCACATAGGTTTTGCTTTCATCCTGGGTTTGTCTTATGGCCTTTCTAACCCTGATGAGCTATCTACGTTCCTGTTTTGACAATAGGAGCACCGTGTAAAATTTTCGGCAAAATTTTATACCGGAATGATGTAGAAGTTCCACAAACAATGAATTAAACCTTCGTTTGCAGCTTCTTGGGGGTTGTTCCAGTCTCAGTCTTGTTTCTACCTATTTTTTTACCAAATGGTTATGGGCTTAGTTGAAAGCGCGCGCCTAGGCACCAGAATGGGGGGGGGGGGGTGCTTCAGAATGCATAAGCACAGGGGGCTTGAAAGCGCACTTGAGGCCCGCTAGGTGCACATGAGGCGCTAAGGCCGCCAACAAAGCGCGTCTCTAGGTTTTGTGGGTTTTCTTTTTTTAAATTTTTTGATTTTTTGAAGCGCGCCTAGGCACAGGCTGCAGAGCTCACAACCCTTTTGCGCTTTTGTGCACCTCTAACCTTTTAAACTAAGGTTATGGGTAACCCACATGACTCTCCATAATGGTTTCGGCTCTAAACACTTTGTAATTCGAAGAAGAGCACAATTGTCCTTTCTCTCTCCTTGGGAAGTCTTTTGACCTTTCGAAACCCCGAATAGTCGCTAAAGGTTCCTCTTTGAACATACGGCATGGTATAAAACTTTGACTATTTTCAGATCTGTTAAAATTGGGAGTAATAGCCTCGTTTCGACTTTTAGCTCTGAAAATTGTGAATATAGCTTTTGTTTTCGGCTTTCATAGGTTGTCTTAACCGTCAACCCTATATTGTGTTTCCGTGTTTCCGACTTGCTTTTTTTACAACGTGTTTACGGGTGACCAACGACTTTCCACGATAAGTTCGACTCTAACAACTTGTTATGTTACTGGTTATATTTTGGGAAGATGGGCAAATAGTATTTTTCGCCCTCTGAGTCCGTCTTAGGCCTTCAAACCCCAACTAGCTACTCAAGATCTATTTGACTGTATGGGCATCGTGTAAAGCTGTGCGTCCTTTTTTCTTTTTTATACGTAGATTTATGTCGATGGTCTTTGTCTATTCTTCGTATCCAACTAGTTATAAAGGTTCTGGTTTTACCTTTGTCCATTTATCTGCTTCACCTTTTAGTCTCTAAGTTTTTTATTCTCTCAAATTTATCATCATTTCGAATTTCCACAACTTTTATAGAACTCTCTTTTCTTGTAACTTATTTACTTTTCGTTCTCCACAAAGATATGAATCTTACTCTGGGCATGCTTTGTTCATTGGATTGTCAATAAGTACTTTGCTATTCTTAAATGGTGATCCATTTTTGTCCAAACAGAATCACATTTTTAATCACACATCCTACTAGCCAATGATACCAAACCATTTTCTCTAGAAATCTGTTTTTTTTTTTTCCTCCTGAAGCTCAACCGGACACCACTAAATTCGAGGCTAGGTAGATGGGGCATCTTCTTTTTAGCTTTTGTTGTGCTTAGCTTTAGTGGTGAAAGGTAAGTTTAGATAACTTTGACGAGGAATATGTTATGACTTGCAGTTTGACGAGTTTGAGTATGATTACGAGGAGATGGGCTTTTGAAGGGCTTGGACCTGGTAGACATCTTGCGATAGGTGAGGCGAGGTTGGTTGCATTTATTATGTTTAAAGTCTGCTTTCTTTATTGTCTTTTATGCAAAGTTTTAAACTATCCATTGTTTGGTCTAAGGGTTGCTCTGCTGCACTGAATTGTCAAAAGATGAATCCTTTGCTTTGCTCTGCACCAATCATTAGTAATTGGTAGTATCTGTGTTGTTATAGAATGAAAGCCTGTGTTTTATATGCCATCCACAGGGGGATCACTAATAAAGCATGTGAAAGATTGATGATTTTGTAAAAGGTTAAAGACTGCCTTGTTTCTTTAAGAGATCATAAATGAAAGGATTACGTGTATAGGTCAGTTTCAAATATTGTTGTGGTATGTGTAACTTACTACATACCTGTCATTGTTGTTGGTGTGCACTAGTTCGATGTCTTCTTACTCATTCAACGACCATTCCCATCATCATATTTATGAACAGAAACAATTGGACAACTTGAGCAGACCGATAGATGCTTTATTTGGTTAATTGGTCTTTCATTCTCAATTCTTACCTAATATAGTAATATGTCAGTTTGTTACGATTTGTCTACCTGTGCTGTATCGAATATATCACCATTGTTCTTGATTGAGTGAAGGAGCTGGTGGTTCTTTTCATGATCTGTCTTTCTGTTTGCAGTTACCACATTTGATCCAATTGATCATGTAAAATTTCATCAAATATTAAGATGTAGATTCTACTGCAATTCAACCTGCTAGCTAGACTGTGCATTAACTGAGATCAACATGATCCTGTTTATTATACCTTCTTGCGTGCTTTCGCCTTTTGCTCTGCATACATCGGTGATGTTGTTTGCGTTTTTGCCAGATTATTCCGGTACAACGAAGCAATCAGTGATCCGGTAGGAGATGAGACCAAAACAATGAAAATGTTATTAATAACCTCAAGTTCTGATCGTCTAATTCAGTCTTTGGTGGAAGGATATGGTGAAAGATGACTAATATCTTTCTCAATTGGTATAATTATAGCTCAAAGTCAAAATAAATGAGGGTCTGATGCTGCAAAAGATTAAGTTATTATTTATTTAGTTAGATTGTGGAACTTGTTAACAATCAAACAAAGCTTTGGGATTTACCACTTCATTGTGATATTGGAGGCACGTTCAAAATTTCTAGGTAATATAATTTTGACTGTTTCATATTTTTTCTCTTGATCTGAATAGAAAAATACGTTTACTCTTAATAACGTATTAATTTACGTCCTTTTCCACAATGCAAGGGTTTGTGATGATGATTAATCAGACACAAAAGTACAGAGTGTTAATGGATTGCTTCTTGAAAGATCATGATTTACATTGTGTCTTTGTTTTGGTCCTCTTATCAGCCCTGGGTACTTGAAACACTCTCTTACTGCCTACGGCATCCCTTGCATCTAATGTCACTACTTCCTCGCTTGACTCTTATAGTAATGAAATTGATACTCAGGTTTTTACCTGACTTAGACTGAAACCTATAGGATCCAACTCTTGTCTCCAATGCTCCATGGCTCCAACTTAGCATTAAGTCATTAACCCTCATTTTCATCTTATCAACCAACCATTATCAACTGAAGATCACGCCAGTAGTAACTTTCTAGGATTGACCTATTAGTTCTCATAAACTATTTGAAGAGGACTAGACTTTGGGCATGGAAAAGTTACGTGGTAATGGGAAAATATTTGGTTATCCGCAATTCTACACATGTCCTTAACTTGGTCAGGGAATTATGTGGTGTGCTGTAAGATTGTTGCCTTCTCTAAGCTACTATTTTGTGTTTGTAATTGACTTTTTATCTTTAATTCTGTCAGGGTTGTTGCCTTCGTCTTCAAAGGTCATAATGGTCCTGTTTCTGCTCTCTCGGATAAAACTATGGTGACGTGGTAACAAATGCTTGCTAGTGGAGGAGAAGATGGTACAGTTCGTCTATGAGTCTCAGTTTCAAGCGGCAAACGTGGCAGCAGGCTTGAATGCTACACTACAGGACATGAGAAACCATTAATATATTTCTGCTGCGGGTATGGGCATCATTTTGAAAGGATTGTGCTGTGTCATTACTTGGCACACACAAAGGTCATTATAATCAGGATAGTTTTCTGGGTATATTTTTTGCATGTAGTAATGCATCATTACTTTCCTTTTTCAAAGAAGGATCCTATTGCTTGCCAAAGCTACTGTTACACATACCAGAAACTTTTTTCTCTCTCTCTCTTTTTTTTTTATTTTTTTTATCTTTTCTTTGTAGGACTTCAAATTTTCAAGTTAAAAAAATAAATAAGAAAAAAGAAGAACAGTGAAGATTTGTATGTTTGACATTCAAGGACAAAGTCTCTTCTGCAATCTAGGAGCAACATGAGATTGTCTCTTGATTTTTCACCTTTCCCCTTGAACTATTGTTTTTATTTCTTCTTGTGCTGATAAGCTTCTTGCTGTTGATTTTTGTTAATCTTTACAATGAATGAAATAATTCATGCTCTCTTTTCTTTTGCTTTTAGAGCACAAAACGTCACTTTGATCAGTGTGTCAACAGACTCTAAGGTATTGCATTGATTCCTCTTCGACGTGATATATATATATTATATATATTATTATATTTAGCTATGATATCTTATAGGATATGTATTATGTATAGCTCGGTATTAGTACTGATCTTTACTATATACTAAATTATGATTATGTAATGGATGTATGTAGCTCGTGTAAAGTCTGCTTGTACTTTACATTGGGATCATTTAAAGTGTGCAGTAGAATAATTACATGACATCAATGTCACATTCGTTCATGATCTTAATTGTAAATTCATGATATTCCATTGTCAGCTGGAGAACCATTATACTATAATTTTAAGAGGAAATTTGCATGACTCGGCTTTGTCATAAACTAGCCTTATATATTAATAAGTATTGAAATTTCCAAATTACTTGATGATTAATCCAATTAATATGGGTCATTATTTTTGCCATTTGTTTTGGGTTGATGGGAATGTGTAAGTTAAATATGCTAATTAAGGATGATATATAGAAATGTCCAAATGCCTATACAGATATAAGGTAAGCCCCTGTCTTTTGGACTGAACGAGCGGAGCGAAGCTGAAATGAACTGAAGTAGACTGAAATGTAGTAATTATAATGGAGATGTACTGAGCTGTGCTGAAGTGAACTGAACTGAACTGAATAGAGCTGAATTGAAACTGAATTGCCAAATTAGTCCAAAGAACAGGGCCTAAGGTTATGTTAGATATCATGTGGACGTTATTACTCCCATGGCTTGGCTTAAATAATAGAGATGATCTTTGGTTCATATTTTTTTAGTCAGTTGGATATCTTCTCGGTTTCCAATTGATTTAAAGGATGATTGGAAAATTTTTCTGCTAAATGTTGGTCTAATATGATCAGACAGATCAGGGTGTGGGACTCATCAGCTGCGTCTCGGAATCTAGCTGTGTGGGATCGACCTATGTGCAGGGTACCCTGTTGGAATCAAATGCTTCGAATCTATGGTATATGTAGCTGCGGTTACTCTGTTCAGGCAATTGATTTGAGAGACAATGAAGACGGCTTTTACTGCTGCAGTTTGTCCACCAGATCTTATAGCATTTGAGATGTTGCCTTCCAGATCATTGATCTGTACAGGCGGAGAAAAAACAAGTAAGAATGTCTCAGCAAAAAGTTAACAGAGAGCAGTGTTATTTGCCTTATATTTTATATTTATTCCCAGAAGTTAACTGAGAGTGGTGATACTCTCAAAATTTTCCCAAAAAATGCAATAAATAAAAACCCCCTGGAAAAGATATCACAACTTTCATTTAGGGATAGCTTCTTAGCTTCTACTCGTAACATATCGTGATATCCCCACCTCACAAAAGTGGATTCATGTTTTATGTAACCTTTTCAATTTTCATGCTCCTCTGCTGCTATTACATATATTGTTATTGTTGTTGCAGGGCTTTGCTTGGGATGTCAGGAAATCAAAGCCGGTAGCTGAGATGAAGCGCCACATGGTCCCGTTACACAAGTCATGTGGACCCATATAAGATAGTTAGGTTCTCCTGATGACTTCTGCGCAACATTTGGGAGGCAAAGACCGGTGCTTTCATAAATTCTTTGAATTGTTGTCCTTCAGAGCTGTCTAATGCTAGAATGGGGTGTGATGCAATGGCGTGTTGATGGGTGTCGAATTGTCACTGCCTGTTGTGGCGATAATGGTCTTTTACGTTCAGGGACTTCAAACAATTCTTCTTGTTCCATTTCTTCATGTCAGGATTACCAGGATGTTGTTTCTTCCAAATTTTGGAAACGAGCTCTACAGTGATTCGGATTCTGATTCTTGATGTATGAAGAATTATCCTCGTGCATTATTATAGCCTGAGGTATGTTGTATATGTGATTGTAAGCCACATTATTTCTTGAATCAATGCAGCTACGTTCACTAGGCTAGATCCATTTTGTTATTGCTGGGTGTTTAGAGTCACACGTTTCATGAAAGGTGATGCCAAGTGATCCAAGATTATTCTCTAATAAGCTAATAAAATTTTTTGAAATTAAGAATGCAAAACCTTTATTGATTAAAACACGTACTCCAATTGTCTTGTTTAAAAAATTCTAATTTTTTGAAAAACAATTAAAACTTGACAACTTTAAATTGTTTTTCCCATATATAGTTGATAATTGTTACCAAACCACCACTAATATAGTGATATTAGAGAATTAGATAATATATAACGTGAAAATAGAAAGATACAAAGTATTATTATCTTCAGCTGCCAAAGTAAAAACAAAAATACGACTATACGAGTAGTATCTTTTTCGGTGGTTAAGTGTATACTTGATTTGTTTTGGTGGTTAGAACGATTTTTAATCCGTCGCACTGTTCTCAACAGTAAATGAGCATGAGCCAAACTTCACTGTCCACCCCACACCATGTGAAAGACTTCAAACGAAAATCACAACTTGGAAACACCAAACAATACCATCATTGGGAGTATAACACAAAACAAATACTTCGCAGGGTACATAAACCGTACATGTGGGAGCAAACAATGAAGAGGGGCTAGGAACGGTTTGATGCACAAGAGGCCTGCCAACACACAAAACACTTAACACATGACATTGTCGAAATTATTCTCGTATCGCCGCATAGTTAGGCGTGGAATCAACTTCTAAACTGGCAATGACTGGTTAAAAGGGAAAACATTTATATGGGGCTTCGTGGTATATCTAAAACTCCAACCGGGAGGAACCAGATTATGCATCAGCCTCCAGTTGGTTATATTCATACACTTCAAGCCTCCTTGTCTTCTTCTTCTGATGCAATAAATCAAAAGCTGAACCTAAAGACGACTCAAATACTGACATTATGACTAGCAAGTCTCTTATGCTATTGTCCCAACCTGATAACCCCTTTGCTATGTACTAACCATCTTAGTTCTTGTATAGTGGTATAGTTTAAGGCGAACAGCAAAGCCAGGAGGTTGTCAGAATCTCATTTCATTGCAACCTATGCTTGACTAATGAGGGTTATCTCCTTAAACTATCCAAGCAATCCCTATTCCATCCTCATACTCATCTTAGCCTCGCGAAGCATAATAACTGTCTCTACTGGCCTTTCACAACTCAGGTGAGGTCACGGTTAAAACTGCTTACTGGCAAACATGCATGGAACGGACAGTCATGCCAAGACAAACAACTACTTCTGGAAACACTTGTGGAAATGGGAAGATTTTCCCAAAGTGGAAGATGTTCCTCTGGAAACTTTGAGAGTAATGGACTGCCTGTTGGATGAAGTCAAAAAACTGGGGGTGGCAACCAATGCACGATGCTGCCTATGCCACGAGAATACTGAAACAGTGCTCACTTATTTCGAGATTGCCAACAGTTCAGAGGATTTGGAAAGTGGTAATTAGGGCTTTCAAAGGTATCCTAACAATATTTTTGCAGGTGGGTTATGATAAATTAGTATACTTTTGGAAGATCGATATGCAGGAGGATAGTTACAGAGCTCTGGAATTTGTAGCTACGCTGTGGGCCATATGGCTTCATCGCAATACCATTTGTTCCAAGGCACAACACCTCCCAGTTGGACATCATAAGGCTACATCAGTGAATGTCAGAGCAGGGTCCGAACAAATCAAGGAGTGCCCTCAACCCAAGCACATATACGATCCCCCCTAAACACCCCAGATAAGATACAGGGGGGTGAACTTGACCAGTACCATCAGTTATATGTATCTCTATTGATGGCTCATGGGTTCAGGGTGATCCTTTCCCAAGGCTGCGGTAGGCTGGAGTATCAAACTCAGGACGGATCATCTGTTCATGAAGGGTGTCACTCAGTAATTTGCCGTCTCCCCCCCCAAGCCGAAGCAGTCGCTTGCTTCATGGATTAAAACTTTATTGTTTACACTTCACGTTGGTCCCTACTGATTGTCTCAATTGGTTTTTGTGCTTATTGTCCGGCCTCTGCTCCTCCTTGTGTGCGGGATAGTGCATGATATCCTTAAGTACTTTGCTTCTTTCTTTATGTAATAGTAGAAAGGTGAGCCGTAGCTTAGTTCATAGGCTCACTCCTTAGCTTCCTCTTTGTAACTGTTTACTCATTTGCCAAAAAAAAATAATAATAATAATATGTTTTAAGGATGAGAAAAAATTACATTTTAAATATTCATATTCATACTCAATATAAAAATGCAGATACCTATTTAGGCAAGACAATAGGAATGCTGGAAATAGTGCAAGACACACTATTCCAGCCACATCTGTTTAATTTGATATTGTACAAATTACTTGGATGACTGACGAATTGCACTTTTTTCACCCTGCCACATCTGTAATCATATATGTGTTTTAACTCCATTAATGTGGTGAAATCAAGTTATTTTAACACCCTTCATGATTGATTAAAAGGATTATTTTACTATCATACCAATAAGATACATCTTTCTTTTAGAGAGCTTATTTCCACGGACAGAATGGCGAAAAGACTTACGTGGTTCAGAGGATAGATTGGCCCTTGTGCGATTGGTGATTAACCCGGCATCGATAGGAGTCTGGCGTGTTACATTATTTTTGCAATAACTACTCCATATTTTATTTAATACTATTTGTTTTTAATATAATTTTATTTATTCTTATACTATAGTAAAATATTATTATATATTTAGGGTCATATTTTTATACTTTTTTCAAGCATATATTTTTATATAATTATATTTGCTATATTAATTAATATATACACTCCACAAAGTGTATATCATTCAAATATATTCTCCCCCACCCCTCGTAAATAATGATTGGAAATCCCCAACCTGTCATCCTCCCATGACCTAACTCACGTTTCCAAGTTACTCCTCCTTATCTTCGATCTTATTTTTCTTACAAGTTCTGTTTTGGTCATTTAATTTCTTTACCAAAACACTTTATTCCATTTTAGGCAAACTTATAATGATTATATATAGATATGCCGCAACAAAACTCACAATACCGTAATACTCATATAATGGTTTTTCTCTCTCCCTCAACTTTCGTCTTGTTTTATCCATGTCTTTTCACCACATGTTCTAGGCACGCCGGTATTTTTTTTGAATCTCACGAGACCTTCTTTGCCCTTCGTAGACCATAGGGTGCCGTGTAAAATTTTGGCATATTTTTTGGGAACCCCCCAAAATTGTGGATAATTCACAATCGATCCCATCCCATATAACTTTTTACCATTCTTAAAAGATTTTCGCTTCACAGGATGTTCTTAGGGAATTTCATTCGAATCAGTGGGTTATATATTTGGCCATGGATAAAAATATTTGGCAGTTTTTTAGAGACCCCGAAACCTGAAAAAATTGTGGATAATAACCTTTGACCGAGGCCTCCGATAGGGTCGTCCAGGACTCCGTCTTATTTTCGTCGTGTTTTTATGTGCTATAAACCATCACATGACTCTCCACGATCAATTTCGGCCCCTAAGATCTCTTATGATCCCTTATGGACATCTACTGCAGGTTGGAAAAATAGGTTCTTCCAAAAACCGTCTAAAACCTTATTATCATCCCTCTTAAGACCTTTCAACTCAAATATCTCGATCTAGGGTCATTTTGACCATACGGACACCCTAGAAAATTTGGGCAGTTATTTTTTTTAATTTTTATTTTTTTTCTCGAGACACCAGAACCTCCCAAAAAAGTGGATAAATTATTGATTGAGGCTTTCGGAGGGGCTATCCCGTGCCTCGTTTGTTTATCATCCTGTTTTTTTTTTTACCACGTGCTATGGACAACTTCATGACTCTCCACGATCGATTTCGGCCCCTAAGGACCTCTTATGATTCCTCTAATTGCCTCTTCCGCAGAGGGAAAAACAACTCTTCCGAGAACAATCTAGATAATTTTTATCATCCTCTTAAGGCCTTTTCAACCCAAATCTCTTAGTCTAGGGTCATATTTTAACAATTTGGGCAACGAGGAAAATTTTTGGTAGTTTTTTTCTTCACGACCCTATAACCCTAAAAAAAAGTGGATAATAGCCTTGATTGATGCCTTCGGAAGGGCCGTCGCGAGTCCTATTTGATTTTCGCTCCGTTTTTTTTTTACCACATACTATGGACATTGCAGAACTCTCCATGATCGATTTCGGCCCCCTAAAGACTCTTATGATCCCTCTATGGCATCTTCCACATGTGGTAAGATCAGGCTCTTTCGAGAACTGGCACGAACCTTGTTATCATCCCTCTTAAAGACTTTTCAACCCAAATCTCTCGGTTAGGGTCATACTTTTACCATATGGGCACCCCTAAATTTTTTAGCAGTTTATTTATTTATTTTTATTTTTTTGAGGGGGACACTGAAACCAAAAACAACCAATATATAAAGCCTTTGCTTGAGGCCTTGGGGGGGGGGGGGGGGGAGCTGTCTCGAGCCCCGTCGTTTTATCGCTCTATTTTTCTTTACCATGTGATATGGACCACCTCAGGACACCCAGTTTCAATTTTAGGCCTTAAAGACCTCTTATGATCCCTCTTAGTCTTCATCTGCCAGAAGAGAAAACAAACTCTTTCGAGAATCGTTTAGATACTTTTTATCATCCCTCTTAAGTCTTTTTAACCTAAATTTCTGGTCTAGGGTCATATTTTTACTAAAAGGGCACCCCGGTCAACTTCCAGGATTTTTTTCGGGACCCCAGATACCCAAAACACAGTGGATAATAGCCGTTGTGTTAAGGCCTCCAGAAAGGCCGTCCCGGGACCCGTCACTTTTTTGCCCCGTTTTTTTTACCACGTGCTATCGACCTCCAAGGCACCCCCCAAGATCAGTTTCGAGACACTAAACACCTCATATGATCCTCTTATGACCTATTCCAAAGAGGGGAAAACAACCTTATATGACCTTTCACCCTGAATCCTTTGGTCTGGGTTTTATTTTTTACCTTACGGGACCACGGTCAATTTCCGTGATTTTTTTTTCGGGACTCCAGAAACCCCAAAAAACAGTGATAATAGCCTTTGTTCAGGCCTCCAGAGGGGCAGTCCCAGGACCCGTCACATTTTCGCCCCGTTTTTTTCATTCGTGTATAAACCTCCACAGCACCCCCCAAAATCAGTCTCGGCCCTAAACACGTCTTATGATCCCTCTATGGCTCTTCAAGAGAGGGGAAAAACATCCTCATATGGAACCGTTTAAGGCCTGTTATAATCCTCATATGACCTTTTCACCCCGAATCCTTTAGTCCGGGTTCCTATTTTTACCTTACAGGCACCCCGGTCAATTTTCGGGTTTTTTTTTCTAAGACCACGAAAACCCAAGAAACAGTGAATCATAGCCTAAGTTTCAGGCCTCCGGAGGGGCCGTCCCGGGACCCGTCATTTTTCCCCCGTTTTTTCACCCTATGCTATGGACCTCTAAAGCCCACCCCCCCCCCCCCCCCCCAAGATCGGTTTCGGCCCCTAAACACCTCATATGATCCCATAGAAGAGGCCAAAAAGCCTCATATGGAACCATCTTAAGGCTTGTTATAATCCCTCATATGACCTTCACCCCGAATCCTTTGATCTAGATTCCTATTTTTACCTTACAGGCAACCCGGACAATTCCAGGATTTTTTTTTCAGGACCCTAGAACCCATAAAAACAATGAATCAAAGCCTTGTTTCAGGCCTCCACAGGTGCAGTCCCAAGACCGTCACTTTTCGCCCCCACTTTTTCACCCGTGCTATAAACCTCCAAGCCACCCCCCCCCCCAAAATAAGTTTCGGCCCCTAACACGTCTTATGAACCTCTTATGGGCTCTTTTAGAGAGGGGAAAAACATCTTCATATGGAACCGTCTTAAGGCCTTGTAATAACAATATGACCTTTTCATCCCGAATCCTTTGGTCTGGGTTCCTATTTTACCTTACAGCACCCCGGTCAATTTCCCGTTTTTTTTTTCTAGGACCCCGAAATCCCAAGAAACAGTGAATCATAGCCTAAGTTTCAGGCCTCCGGAGGGCCGTCCTGGGACCCGTTAGTTTTTTCCCGTTTTTCACTCCGTGCTATGGGCCTCTAAAGCACCCCCAAGATCGGTTGGGCCCCTAAACACCTCATATGATCCCTTTTATGGCTCTTCTAGAGAGGCCAAAACCGCCTCATATGGAATTGTCTTAAGGCATTGTTATGACTGAACGCCTCTAGTCAGAATCGGCCAGAAGCGACGCATGTGCCGCCGCCCGATTGCCGTCCTACAATAGGGCGGGGCTTCGGCCCCAAGGGCACGTGTCGTAGGCTAAGCCCTACGTCGGATGCGTCGTGAGGGCCGCCATGAAGTACAATTCTACCGAGCGGCGGGTTGAACCTTGCAGACGACTTAAATACGCGACGGGGTATTGTAAGTGGCAGAGTGGCCTTGCTGCCACGATCCACTCAGATTCGCCTATGTCGCTTCGATTCGTCCCTCCCCCCTTTAACCCCCTAACCCCTATTCCCTTAAAACTACTATACTGCAAAAAGGCTCCTGGGCGCCCAAATATTTTCTAAGTATGGATGGGGCATGTCTATAATTGTGATACACATCAATGATACACAAGGATACACATCACAAGATGCGAAAAGAGCCTGTCAGCCCTGGGCCAATAACTCATCCCTTCCTCCCGTCGGAAAATATTGAATAGTACAAAAAGAGGCTGCCTGCCCTAAAACACGGTCATGCCCAGGGTTGTGAAGTCGGAAATCCTTGTAGAGGGATCCTAAGAGGTGTTTAGGGACCGAAATCGATCGTGGGGTACTTTGAGGTTCATAGCACATGGTAAAAAAATGGGGCGAAAAGTGACGGGTCCTATGACGGCCCCTGAACAAAGGCTATTATTCACCGTTTTTTGGGGTTCAGGGGTCCCGGAAATCGGCCAGGGTGGCCGTAAGTAAAAATATGAACCAGCCCAAAGGATTCAGGGTGAAAAAGGTCATATGAGGGATGATAAGAAGGCCTTAGACGATTGCATTAAGGCTGTTTTTCCCCTCTTGGAAGAGGCCATAAGAGGGATCCTAAGAGGTATTAGGGTCCGAAAACGATCGGTGGGGTGCTGTGGAGGTCCATAGCACGTGGTAAAAAAAATGGGTAAAAAAGTGACGGGTCCCGTGGACGGCCCCTGAAACAAAGGCTATTATTCACTGTTTTTTTGGGGTTCCGGGGTCCCGAAAAAAAATCCCAGAAATCGACCGGGGTGGCCATAAGGTAAAAATATGACCCAGACCAAAGGATTCGGGGAGAAAAGTTCATATGAGGGATGATAAGAAGGCATTAGACGATTGCATATAAGGCTGTTTTTTCCCTCTCTGGAAGAGGGCATAAGAGGATCTAAGAGGTTTAGGGGCCGAAAACGATCTTGGGGGGTGATGTGGAGGTCCAAACATGTGGTAAGAAAAAACGGGGCGAAAAAGTGACAGCTCCCGTGACAGCTCCTCCGGGGCCTGAAACAAAGGCTATATTCACGTTTTTTGGGGTTTAGGGGGTCCCGGAAAAAAAAAATCCCGAAAATCGAAGGGGTGGTTGTTAAGGTAAAATTATGAACAGACCAAAGAATTCGGGGTGAAAAGGTCATATGTGGATGATAAGAAGGCATTAGACCCTAAGAAATAATGAATAATAGCCTTTGTTTCAAGCCTCCGGAGGGGCCGCCCCGGGACCCGCTACTTTTTCGCCCCGTTTTTTTACCCGTGCTATGGACCTCCACAGCACCATCCAAGATCGGTTTCAGCCACTAAACACTTCATATGATCTGAGTTATAACCTTTCATAGAGGGGAAAAACAGCCTCCTATGTAACATTTTTATGGCCTTGTTATAATCCCTTATATGATCTTTTCACCTGAATCCTATGGTCTGGGTTCGTATTTTTACCTTACAGGCATGCCAGTCATTTCTGGGATTTTTTTTCCAGGACCCCGGAATCCCAAAAAACAGTGAATAATAGCGTTGTTTGAGGCTTTCGGAGGGGCATTCCCGAGACCCGTTCTCTTTTCGCCCGTATTTTCACCCCGTGCTATGGAAACCTCCCAAGATCGGTTTCGGCCCCTAAACACCTCATATGATCCCTCTTATATCCTCTTCTAGAGAGGCGAAAAACAGTCTCGTATGGAACCGTCTTAAGGCCTTGTATAATCCCTCATATGACCTTTTCACTCGAATTCTTTGATCAGGGTTCTCTATTTTACCTTACAAGCACCCCGGTCAATTTCCGTGATTTTTTTTTCCAGGACCACGAAATTCCAAAAAACCGTGAATAATGTCTTTGTTTAGGCCTCTGGAGGGGCAGTTCGGGACCCTTCTCTTTTCACCCCGCGTATGGACGTCTACAGCAACCCCAAAGATCGGTTTCAGCCCCCTGACCATCTCATATGATCCCTCTTATGACCTCTTCTAGAGAGGAGAAAAACAAGCCTCATATGGAACCGTCTTAAGGACTTATAATCCTTCATAGACATTTTCACCCTGACTACCTTTGGTATTTTACTTTACGGACAACCTGGTCAATTTCCGAGATTTTCCCGTGACCCAGGAACCCCAAAAAACTTGTGAATAATAGCCTTTGTTTCAGGCTCCATAGGGGCAATCCCGAGAGCCGTTACTTTTTTGCCCCATTTTTTCACCCCGGCTATGGTCCTCCATAGCACCACCCAAAATCAGTTTCGGCCCGTAAACACGTCTTATGATCCCTTTAGGCTTCTTCTAGAGAGGAGAAAAACATCCTCATATGGAAATGTCTTAAGGCCTTGTTATAATCCCCATATGCCCTTTTTACCCGAACCCTTTGGTCTGGGTTCATATTTTTACCTTACAGGTAGGGGTGTGCACAATCCGTTCTGGAACGGAATTTGGACCGGTTCGGACCGGAATTTAGACCGGACCGGTCCGTTAATTCAGGTCCGAACTTCGGTCCGAGAACATTGAAGATTCTGGGTTTCCGGTCCGGTCCAAAGATTGGAAAATCACTGTTTGGAAGGTTTTGAGGTCCTAACAAAATTTAGACTATTGAGGTTCCGAAGGCTATTGTTCATGTGTTTTGAGGTTCCGATGCCTCAATAAAGGCTATATACTTGTTTTTCTAGCTTCTGGGGTCCCCAAAGATATTGCCAAAAATTAGGGCCTGTGCGGCCAAAACTCAAAATATGAACTCAAACCAGGCAATTTGGGGTAAAAAGGCCATAAGAGGGATGATAACAAGTTTTTAGAGGGTCCCAAAAAAAATGTTTCTCTCTTCTTTAGGAAATGCAGAAAAGAGAGATGGTAACAAGTTTTGAGGCCAGAAATCGATTGGGAGCTTCTGGTGGCTCGGATCTTGTGTAAAAAGGGTGAAATGAAATAAGATAGATCCCTAAACAACCCTTTAGAGGCCTCAAACGAAAGCCATATCTATTATTTTTTGGGATTCTCGAGTACCCGTATAGTCAAATTATGAACCCAAACCATTGAACATAAGAGCGATGATAACAATTTTTTAGACACAAAATGCTACTACTTACACTTTTTCAGAAAAGACCATATGAGGGATGGTAACAAGTTTTTAGGGGCCGAAATCGATCGTGTGGAGTCCAATAGTGCCAAAGCTCAGGGCAAAATAAAAAAAAAAAAACTTAAAAAGGCAAACATTAGATGAACCTCAGGAGAACGAAGGCTATTATTCACTTTTTTCTTTGAAGTTCAAGGGTCCGGGGAAAATAAATAGCCAAAAATTTTCCAATTGCCCATATGGTAAAAATATGAGCCCGATCAAGCAATTTAGGGGTGTGAAAATGTTATTAGAGGGATGATACAAATTTTTTGAAGGTCTCGGAAAAACTTGATTTTTCCTTTTTCAGAAAAGGTTGTAAGAGGAATGGGAACAAGTTTTAGAAGCCAAACCGATCGTGGAAAGGCGGAGATTAAGACGGTACAAAACCACAAAAAAATTGAGTTCTTTAACAAACACTGTGAGTTTCTTCATAAACTCCTTCAGAGTGAATCTACACAATATCGTACGAAGCTGGACACAAAACAAGATAACATCACTCAAATATCATATGACAATTTGGCCAAATAAAACCAGCAATTAACAAAAAAAAATGTGTATTTCTTCACCGAATTTAAGCCATGTACAGGACAAGTCAAAAAAATATGATTTATAGTATTTCTTCTATAGTTTTGTAAGACACTAGAACAGCACCCAATTTTTGGAATATACATAATCACCACTTTTCCATAGACTGTACATGTTATCAAAAAAACCTAAGCACAAAACTCTATTCAGCAATCCTTCAGTAACATATGGTTTTGCACCATCACCCATCACAACAGACTTCAGTCAAGGAACATCAAGAGGCTACTTATCAATTCTACTTCACTTCAAGTATTTACTTCAAGTATTAATCCTGCAATAAAAATCAGTACCCTAAGACCCGTCAGGTGAAAAGCTTTAATAAATGGAGAGGGGAAGACGAGAGAGGAGGGGGGGGGGGGGGTATGGGGGGGGGGGTTACAGAAAATTCACATACTAAATATTTTTTTATCAAAGTCATTTTTCCATTAAAGACCTTCATTCAGGCAATGAATTAAGGACATTAACACTATGCTACAACCCACAACCACTAACGTTCCACCCTACTCACCTCCATCTTCCTTCGCAAGCTATGTTGCGCAACACAATAAACTTCTATTCTTAGTTTGAATTTGACTATTAAATCTTAGTTTTTTTGTTTGAATTTGACCATTTGACTATTATCAAATTTTATGTTCTTTCCATTTGTTTTTCTTTCTAGTGCTTGCTTTTTTTCATTTGTAATGGAGTGTTTGTATAGATGAGTTTTTGGTGGGTAATGTGGAATGTGCTGTAATTTCTCAATTCCGAAGGAAGTATGAGGACTGACCTAGCTATTTGTTGTCTTTTATACCCTTAATAGCTCAGTTGACAGACTGATTGGTCAATTTTTTCTCTCCACTCTTTGCATTTGACATTTTCAGCATCCTAGCTCAAGTTTTGAGTATTGGTGTTCATATTACGGAGTATGGTTTTGTACTTTTGTGTATGTTTTGAATCTTTGGCACACAAAATGTCAAAAAAAAAAAAGAAAAGATGTGTTTCTTGAAAAGGTAGTGGTTTATTGTGAATGGTTGCACCAACCTTAGGTGGGAGATTTTGTTTGGCACACATACGGTCCGTTTGGTAGGGTGTAAAACGTTTTCCCTAAGAATTGTTTTCCCATTTTACATTGTTTGGTTATGAGTAAAATATTAAAATGTAAAAGTTAAGGTGGAAAATCATTTTCTACTATGTTGAAAACATTTTCCTCTACACTTGGAAAGGAAACATTTTCCCTAACAATTGAAGTAATTAATTTTTTGTTCAAACAAACAATAATATAGGCTTAAAATGTAAAATCATGCTACATGCAACCAAACAAGAGAAATTCTTCATGAAAATAAGTTTTCCAATGTAAAAGATTTTCCATGGAAAATTATTTTCACCGAAAATGTTTTACACCCTACCAAACAGTCCCATAATGTTGAACAATGGGAGTAGGGGGGGACAAAAAGAAGAAGACAGGTTTCTTGAGAAAGTAGTGGTGTACTGCGAACGGTTGCACCGATTTTAGGTGGGAGATGTTTGTGATTTTGACGACAGAGTTTATGATGGGATTGAGTACTGCATAAGACATGATATACATGAATGGACTTTTTTATTAGATAACTATTTGACTTTTTGATGAGTTTATTAGTTTGACTGAGTCAGTGATGGTGGAATGGAAATGACGATTATGGGCTAAGACAATGATGGAGGACAAAATTACTCGTACCAAGAAACTGGATAATTTGTATGTTTACTTGTTTTGCAGGTAAAATCTAAGAGGGTCCAAATTGATGATAAAAGGTGGCTCTGGATTTCGATAAATGGAAGATGGGATCAAATTTGAAAAAGCACTTAAAGGTGGGGTTTATTAATGTGAATTTTTCAAACAATAAGTGATTTTATCATTCTATGCATACAAGTTTCAGTATCAAGTTCTATAATAAAATTATACACAACTTCATCATCCGAGCAAGCTATAATAATTCATATAATGTACTGCACACGATAGACATTTTTGTTGACTAGACCTTGACTAAGAATTTTATGAATAAGGCTAGAATGTGTACTATTATAAGAATTCACATCAGCTGTAAAAATCAAAACATAGAACATAAAAACAAAGCTAGTCTTGCTGTAATCCCTGAGTCGTATCATAGTCTTGCCTAAATTGTAATTCCTCATTCCACAAAGGATTCAAGTATATCCAGTTAGATACTGCAGTCAAAATAACAGATTGTTTCTCTGTCCTTCAATTTGTATGTTACTTTCAAAACGAATGCTGAAACTTCAATTTCAACAGTAGGCCCATAAAATTATTACAAAGCTTTACACACAATTATACTGCTAGAGCAGTATCACTTATGATGGATTGAAGACATGGGGGACGGGAGCAAGATATAGGGAAACCGAATCAACCTATGCAATATCAACTTCCCTTCATGACAGAATTATAAAATGTAAAAATTCTTTTAGACTAGAACTTCCCAGATGAAATTTAGAAATACTAAGTTGGAGTAAAAACTTTACAGATCAAACCAACATACCACCTCTGTATTGCACAACTCCTATGTACCCTTCCACCACCACCACCCTACATTGTACCCTTCCATTCCACCACCAAATATGATATATAAGACTACCATTCCATCCAAAAAATAATTCAAACTGAAAATCTGAACTGTACCCTTCCACCACCACCACCCTACATTGTACCCTTCCACCCCCACCTCACCACCACCACCCTGCACTGTACCCAAATCACCGCCACCAACCAGACCACCACCACTCAAAAGTCATCTACCACCACCGGAAATCTGAAGACCGCCACCTATTCGAACCCCAATTTGAACCCAAGTTGACCCCAAATTCAAACCCTTGATTTTAACCAGATTCGTAACATTATCACCCATTGTCGAACAAATTCGAACCTAAACAAACTCCAAATTTGAAACCTAAATACCCAATTCAAACCCTAAATCCCAAATTTCAAAACAATTAAACCCTAGAATCCCAAATTTTGAAGCAATTTGAAGAACAAATGATGACAGTGGTGGTGATGGGGAAACAGATCACAGCCCAGATTTCGAACAATTTCATTGACAGAAGAAACGAAAGAGTGATGGTAGTGGTGAAGATGATGGTGGTGACTGGTTTTGCAAAGGAGGAACGATGATGGTGAAGGTGGAGGTGGTGGTGGTGAAAGATGATGGTGGTGGAAATTAATTAGTGGGTATGATTAACAATGAATTTAGGTCAGTTTAATATTATGTTTTAATTGTTAACAAACATAATTGAGTATAATAAAGGGCAAAAAAGTTATTTGACACAAAAAAGGTCACCAAAAAAAGACATAAGTTGCTAGTATTGTGTTAGCCTAAAACGGCAAAAGTTGCGAGTAATGTGATACGGAGGTAGTAAGTTAGTAGTGCATGATTTCCGAGGTAAGAGATATATAAAGGAGACGAAAACCATTAATGGAGTTTCGTACTAAGAGTTAAAAACTTTAACGAGAGAAAAGCCAAGAATTTATCGTAGATATAGTGACTAGTGGATATATTTGGCCGGTGATGTGATATGGATATTGACTTGGGAAAAATGGAACATAATGAATTTGACGAAGAAGATTTTGGAAAATTCCAATAAAATAAGCACGGCATTAAGGACACTTTTTGGTGAAACAAAAAGGTAAAACGATCAATAAGAGTAAGAGCATTGCCATTAGCAAGCAAAAAAATAAACACTCACCCATCTCTCCCTAACCACTTTCTCTTTCTAAAAACACAATTTTACTCGTCATTTATTTTGTTGTACCTTACTGGAATTCGATGCATATCATATTTTCATTGCTTCTCAAACCTTTACATAGCCTTCAATCCCTTCATAGCCTTACCTTGATCATTTACCTTCACAAAAGACCGTATATACATTATACACTAATACCAGATTACCAGCCTAACAATAGGCTTCATTGCTTCAACTAAGGCTATTCAATCAATCAATCAGAGCCTTAATCCCAAAAATTAGAGTCGGCTACATGAACTAAAAATAATCATTCCATGTGGTCATCCACATAAATTTTCCTCCTCCATCCCTTGCGATCTTCAATTAAGGCTATTAAGTAGGGAAAAACGCCTCTGACTACTTACTAGAAAATTAGCCTAACTAAGAACAGTTACATGGTTGAGAAAATTAGCCTAACTAAGAAAAGTTACATGGTTGACTTATCTGAGGATTAATAGTATATTTAGCTATGTAAATGTTAGGAAACTAAATATTATACTTAAAACACAAATCTACTTATCATTAGGAAACTAGGATGACCAAATATTATACAAGACATTTACATAGCTAAATAATACTTAATTCATATATTATTTGTGTAACTCGGCTTTTAAATATATCTCAATTTTTTTCTGTTCTGTTTTTGAAATGATTCTGTTTTATTATCTGCTTTTCACTATTTCATGTTTTGATTTTTTCCTGTTTTGGTGAATTAACTTCAATTCCACTTCTTTATCCTCCTTTTTTTTTAATCTAGTAATTCTAGGTTTTTGCAGCTAGAAAATGGTAGGCTTCACTTCCAAAGGAGGAAGGAACGGGTGCCCACATGCCCGACCCTCATGATTTGGGTACCCGAAATTTACGGGTCGGACTTGGGTACTAAATATCACTACCCGTGTTAGGAGATATGTAATATGGAAAATATATTGGTGTGATATACTTCCAGATTGATGTTATGATAATAAAATATTAGGAAATAATATCTTTGCGTTATTGGTTAATTATGTTAGGTAATTATCTTAGAATATAATCAAGTTTCCAAAGTTGTTATGTTGGCTATTATAAATAGCCGATTGATCTTTAATAAGAGGACAAGCCATTGGAGTATTCTTCTACCCAATTCTTATCATGGTATCAAGAGCAGATTAGGTCTTGGATTTATCCCTCGATGGGTAAGTGTTAAACCCACCGGTAAGATTCACAAACTAATTACTCAAACATAAATTTTTAGTTTTTACAAAAAGCTTCCGCTAAGTGAAATTTGTGATTCCTCTTTAAGTGCACTGTTTTTGGGTGAAGGGTGTGTGTTTGCATGATAGTAATTGGTGTTCAATCGTATTTTAGAGTTTAGGTGGAGAAATTGTTCATTGTTTAATTTCACATTATTCTTCAAGTTGTATTTTTTGATTGTTGATCTAGTTGCCAAGGTGATAACAAAGGGTTCAATAGTGATGTTCCCGTTGTTTGGTTTTCACTAGTTATTATTATTATTGGTGTATTTTGAAGTCACTCATTAAAAAGGGTTTTTATTTTCGATGTTCCTAATCCATAGAGGAGTTATCCTAGAAAAGGATTTTTCGGTTGTCTCTAATCCAAGTAGGTGTTATCCAAGAAAAAGGGTATTTTTCGGTTGTCCCTAATCCGAGTAGGTAATATCCTAAAAAAAGAGTAGTTTTGGTTGTCCCTAATCCGAGTAGGTGATGCCCTAAAAAAGGTGTTTTTGGTTGGACGTTCAATTTCGCTCCAAATTATTTTTAATTGGCATACAAAGTTTTTGGGAAAAGTGGTATTTTTTTTCAAGAAGATTGCACCTTTCAAGATCATCGTGTATCGACTTCAATGTTTTCTTTCAAGTGCAACTCCAATCGTCACATTCGTGTTACTCCCATAATGATTGCGGGAGGGTGTTAGGAGATATGAAATATGGAAAATATACTGGTGTGATATATTTCCCAGATTGATGTTAGGATAATAAAACATTAGGTATCTTTGTGTAATTAGTTAATTGTGTTGAGTAATTATCTTAGAATATTATCAAGTTTTCTAAGTTGTTATGTTGGCTATTATAAATAGCCGATTGATCTTTAATAAGAGGACAAGCCATTGGAGTATTCTTCTCCCCAATTCTTATCAACCCGCATTTTCAAGTACCCGACAATGATCTAGCTACCAAAGCACAATTAGAAAATTCAACTAACCCAAATGCTCACAAAAGACCAAACAGTCTTCCAACAATAATCAAATTCAAGAAGAGGGTTGAAAACAAAAAACTAGATCCAGGAGCAACATGTGGGAAGAGAGTGTTGATGGAGACAAGTCAGATGCTGATCTGCTCTCAGATAGTGCTGCAAAGGTTTTGAGTAAGAGGCTATTTTAGGGGTCAATTAAAGCTTGCAATTGGTCAGATAAAAGCTAACCCAGACTTGCCAACACTGGTCTAACCAGCCTTGGAGTTTGAAGCTGAGCCAGAGACGATACAAGGGGTCAGAAATGGTGTTGGAGGGGGAAGCTGCTGTGTTGGAAGTGCAGGCCCGGCAACCTTGGGAAAAAATCAAGCTATTGATCTCAGATTTCCCTTGTTCCACCTTGAGGACAAGTTGAGACTTTGGGGGCAGGGTAATGCTGATAACTTAAGCCTAAACCTCCTACTTAGCATAACTGATCATGTGAGTCAACAGGTGGGAGTAAGGAAAGGAAATAGAACATAATGAATTAGCTGTCAACTTATCAGAGTTTGTTAGAGGGGGTTACACCAAGGGGAGGAAGTATTTATGAGACTATGAGTCTAGATCCTATATATAGGGGAATAATATCAGTAAGAAAAACACCCAGATTATAATATAGGAAGTTTGGTGATATTTCCTTCGCCTCATTTTACACTTTTATTATTAGCTACTCAGATTTCCAGCATTGAGGCATCCATTTAGCAATCCCCAAGTATGGAGAATACTAACATTTTTTTGAAAATGCAAAGATCCTCCTTATGGCCTCTTTACATTTACTGAAAACAACTAAACTGATTGGAGCTGAGCTGAACTGAAAATAACTAAAATGAATTGTTTATGAGAGAAGGAAATTAGGAACTGAACAAAATTGAACTGAAATTAAGTTGAAGTAGACAGGCCCTAAATTGAAGAATAATTAAAAAGGATCCTCCAATTTTACATGATCGAAAGTAACACGAGGGTAATCTAGAACCAGACAATATGCATTGTACTCCTGGACATGCCTTAATTAAGAATCCAGTGGGGATCTTTGTTCGCAAGTGACATCCTACACTCATACACCTTTTTTGGCCTTTTCACACACATCCACTTAAAGAATGTGGAGAGAAAATCGGCTATCTGGAGATGCTAGCCGAAAATTACAATTGACAACAAAGACATGACCAATTTTCTCAATGTGACTCTAAAAAGTAAAACCTATGAAGCACAAGCACTCCTCTCATATTGCGCTTCAAGTAGCGCGTAAAGGTTTCAGTTTAGGGTACGAGAATGGCTATGTCTTGGTTAATTTGTTGACTTTCTAGCAAAGGCAATACGTGTATGTTGTTGATCAGATGCAGGGATGTTTTGGGCACGGCCGAGCCCATATATACCCGTCCCCGAGTCTAAATTAAAAAATAAATAAAAATCCTCCATTAAACTTACAGCTTTGAAGACATTGGACATGACAAATCATTGGAGATCCAGTGATCACATCTAAGGTTTAACAGATTTTAGTCATCCCCTCACCATCTCCGCACCGACTTTAGTCATCTCCGAAAGTGAATGGCATCAGAAGGTTTTCCCCATGCATCATAAAGTATGCATAAGCCATAACGAGAGAGGTACCCAACTACCCATAACCCATAAATGATAATCCATATAATAGAGCACCATATTCAACACAATGGGTTAGTAAGGTTGGCCAGCTGGAAACAAGAATCCAACGGACGATATCATAACCTACCAGAGTCGGTGACACTCAAGTGTATGTGCCACTTTACAAGGCAAATGCACTTAAGGCTAAGGGTAGAGAGTTTTGTTGTAAAGTTGGGAAAGGAGCCAAGATGTTAAAACAAATAAACAACAGAGATAGAAAAGATTATAAATTCAAATTCCTAATTTTGTCTTGAATTTCAATCTTTCCTTGATAATATATTGATGTTAACTCGCCATTTCATGAATACATGAAACACAAATTACTTACACCCTCTACTATGTTTTGCAGAAATGAAACATATCGCTCCTGTAAATACTATCAGTTCTCATAAACCGCAAAACCGATTGAATAATTTTTTTTTGGTACGCTTCCCCAATCATAAAAAGTTTCTTACCTTTCTATTGGACTCACTAAAGCCTTTTCGCTCGTCCTTTCCATTACACAACCATACAAATAGCCCATTATTTATAGAGGAAGTAGTATCTACCCTTCACACTATGCTTTCGTTTCAATTTACAATGACACAATATATATGCAACTTATTAATAGACTGCATAACAAGTTTCAGAACACAATTATATGCAACAATGTCTCAGCTATGTTAATGAAAAAAATTCAAAGGCAACGAATATAATGTCTCAGCTATGTTAATGAAAAAAATTCAAAGGCAACCAATATAAGAAAAACAATCTGCAATGGTATTATGTGAGAGAGCCATTCTACCTGACTAGGAAGTAAAGCTCCATTTGCCGAATCCTTCCGTCACATCATATATTCTGAAGAAGTCCTGGCAGCCATACCAGCAACATGAGCTTGCATTTGAGCGGCTCGAACCTTAATAAAAGTAGCCCGATGGAAAAACTGCTCTCTAGACAATAACCTCACATTCTTCAAGTACTGATCAAACGGCACAACTCCGTCCTGAACTGCCTTATCCAAAGAATAAATAACATCCTCCAATGCCAAATCAGATGCACTAGCCTCAATCATCTGCTTCGAAAGAGTGTCACAAGGCTCAAACGCGTCATCAACATCAACATCACTCCCTCCCAATTTCGACATCTTTTCCTCATTTTCTTTCAACCACCCTTCCAACACATCCGCATTAGTCAAAACCAACTGCAACTGCTGCTCCAACGCTTCCTTATTCTCCAACATACTCCTCACACCATTATTAATCTCCTCTTCGCGATACTTCAACGCCGCTTGTGCACTAAACATACCTTCCATTTCAGCTTCCCGCGCCTTCTTTAACCCGGCAACATCCCCGTGCACCATCTCCACAAGCTTATTAATCGCATTCCTCTTATAAACCTCGTTCGGATCATCCGTCCCACTACTCACCCTCTGAGGCATAACCCGCCCACTCCCGCTCCCACCATACGGAGACGGCGGAAACACCCTTCCCCCATTCGAACCTGAATACCCCGAATTCGACGAATCCCAACCTCCACCACTGAAACTACTATTACCACTATGATGACTATGACTATGATTATGAATCTGCGCAGAATTTGACACCGGCGATGGCGAAGGCGAGGAATCGGGTTTCCTTTGCGAATAAAGAGGAGGATCCCTCCCAAAATAGCCCGACAACTCCGCCGCCAAATCAAGCAAATTCGACGATGGATAAACCCACTTATGTAAATACGGAATCGAAACCAAACCCGAAGGAGAAACATGAGGATGAGGGCGCTTAATAATCATATCGCGCGTGGGATTCACGAACACACAAGGAGGGTGACGAGGGTAAGACTCCATAAGCCAAATAACAACAGGAATATTATAAGTAACGCCGCAGTAAGTCATGGGAACAGTACCGTCAGCTTGAAGGAGGTTGACTGTGCGACCGTCGTTGTGAGTGAAAACCGCGGTTTTGGGTTGAAGAGACGGGTATGATTCGGTTAAGGAAAGTAAGTGTTGTCGGATTAACCATTTGACGTCTTCCGGGTATGGGAGGGAAGAAGGGCCCCGTTGTGAGAGGACGTTGCTTAGGAATTGGAGAATTTGTGGGCTGCTGTGGATGGCTGCCGGTGGTGGTGGTGGAGACATCGTGTCAGGGTGGTGATTTGAAGAGGGGTGAAATCGGGTGATTAATAGAAGAGGTGAATAGAAAGAAAGGGGAATTGTTTTGATTGATTTTGCAAATTTACAATTTCGGTAACCCGCAAAACGAGTGAGTTCTTGATATATGAACCTGGTTTTGCTTTGTTGATTTCCCTTCTTTGATTCAATGGGTGACCCAACCAACAAAGTTACATGTGCAAAATACGGAACATAACCAACCTATTGAAACGGATAAAGTATATATTTTGTACGTGAATTTATAAGGTAAAGATTTGAAAGGTTAAATGAATGGATTTATCAAAATAATTTAACACATAAAATAAGTTATCAAAGATTCTAGTTTCTTGAACGAAGGAAAGAAGTAGACTACGGGTAGAAGTTATTGGTGTTAAAATTATATTAATTAATTTACTTATCGAGGCTTTTAAATTTCTTCTTTAAAATATGTGTTAAAGTGTTATGTTTCGATTAATATATAGTAGAGGAAATATAAATTAATACAAACTAAAATAACAATTGAAATTAAACTAATTAAACTTGAGATTTGGGGTTTGTGATTAAAGAAAGATTTGAGGATATTATTGTTCAATATTAAATAAAAATAATTTAGATGAAATTGTGATCGTAATAAAATCAAAAAATAATCAACCTGAACAGAATAGAAAAGCTAAGGAAAAATGATAAAGAGGTTGAATAATGTGTAAAAGTTAGAAAAAAAAAACCTTGCTATAAAGCACCAAGAGTATATCATCAAATATACTCTAGGAGTCTAGGTGCATTGTTTAACAATTGAACTTGGACTTATGTAAATCAGGCTCATATCCTAACTAGTTTAGTTGGGTGGACAGGTGAAGCATTTCTTTCATATTGGAAAGAAAAAGACCACTAGATACTTTGCCTCTTTATTGGACCGCTAGCGCAAACATAGTGGTCATTGGTAAATAAAAGTATAAATCTTGGCTAAATAAGGTATGAACATACACACACAAAAAAAGAAGATAAAGATAGATTTTTAATTTTGACTTGACGTAAAGGACAAATTATACTAGAAAGGTACAAAAAAGATAGAAATACGAAAGGGAGTAAATATCTAGTTCCTATAAATTCTTCTACAAATATTTAAGTATTCCTAAATTATCTCTTAATAACACCTTTTTACCTTGTTGTTTGGCGAAATAATCTGGTTGTAAGGTCTTGACATGGTAAAATAATTCTATTGTATTATCACATGTTAATCGCTTTGTTTTTAAATTTAGAAAATTAGATTTAATGAGGACTTGAAACCAATATAAAAATGAATCTTGATATATCGATGCTTAATAACCGTATGCATCTTGCCATGAGGCTTATCATGACTTAGGTTACGATGGCTGATGGTTTCGGGATCCCGTAGAAAATGCTTCTTTTATGCATCGGGTATTAGCCATAGCTTGTTTTGATTCAGTCATTTAACTCCTTCATTTGCTTCACTAGTCCATCTTGTTGTCTCCAACCCAAAAACAAACAAACTCCCGACTAGTAGCCTTTCAATCAAATGTTAATACACACCAATAAGTGAGTCAACTAAAACACCCAAACCCCCTTTCTCATTTCCACCACCATAATGTCAACCACCACCCTCACCTCTCTCCTCCTCCTTCTATTTCTCCATTTGACACCCCTCACCACCACATCCACCCCTCTAATCCCAGGCCTAGACTCCTTCCTAACCCAACAATACCGCCTCGACCCCCACGCCTCGAATGACACTCTCCCTCTCCTCCCCTCCCGCCTTCTCCCCACCACCCACTCCTTCCCTTCTCTCGACTCCCACCTCTCCCTGACCCTCCCCATCTCCCTCCACGTCATCCTCGTAGGCCCCACTTTCACCCCATCCTCCCCCCCCACCCTCTCCTCCTTCCTCTCCCACTCTCTCTCCTCCCCTTCTTCCTTCCACGTCACCACCTCCCCTGACCACCACCTGTCCCTCCTCCACAACCTCCACCACCACACCTCCCTTTCCCCTCCTTCCCTCCACCACTCTCTCTCCTCCTCCCTCAAACAATCCCTCTCCTCTTCACCTTCCTCCCTCCGCTCCCCTCTCACCTCCCTCCCTTTCTCCGTCATCGATGACGTCATCTCCTCCCACTACAACCTCCACCACCAAAACGACGGTTACTCCTACACCTTATTCCTCCTCAACCTGGGCCCACAATCCAAACCCTACGCCTACTCCTACTCCTCATCTCCCTCCTCCGCCGGTGCCGAATCCTCCTCTCCTTCCTTCACGCGCTGCCTCGGGTCTCTCTTCCAGTCCAATCGCCGCTACCTCTGGGTCGACCTCTCCGCCGGACCGGTGGATTACGGGCCGGGCCTGTCGGGCGATGGCCTACTCCCGCGCGGTGACTTCCACCCTCTCTCCGCCTTCCACTCTTCCTCCAAATCCAAATCACACAACGCCCTCCTCGCTGACTTAGCTTCCCTCGTCCACTCTGCCTACCACGCTCTCCTCGTACCGCCACTCCGTGTCCCTGTCCCCTTCGAGAACTCCCTCGTTGTCAACTTTATTCACATCGTTGACGATGATGACAATGGTGGTGATCATGGTACACACATTGGGTTGGATTGGGGTTTGGTTCAGAGCTCGTTGATGGCGGATGAGGGGTTGTTGTTTTCGGACCAGAGCTTGAGCTTTAAGAAGTATCAGATTAAGTACAAGGACTGTGGTCTATGTTCTTTTGCTGTTTCAAAGTCAATTGCTTCGTATACGAGTCGGTTTTTGTTTGATAACTATACAATGATTGTGTCTGAGTATGTGGATTCCAAACGGTTGCATCAGGTTCTGTCTGATAATGCTGAGGAGTTTAAGCGATTGGCGGGAGTTCATGAGGATGATGATTTTAAGAGAGTGGTTAATGTGTATGTTTTTGACCTTGATTTAAATTCGTTGCTTCTGCTTGATCGGTTTCATCAGTCGGTTGCGTTTAAGGATATGGTGGTTGCGATTAGGACGAGGAATGCTCAGACTGTGAGTGATTATACCTGTAATGGTAGGCATGTGTTTACTCAGACTCGGGAGCTTGAACGCCCGATTATTGGGTCAGTTTTGCAGTCTATGTGGGGGGTTTCGCCTACTCATTTGCAGTGGAGCTCAAAGCATAACACGACGATGGTTGATTATACTTGGAGTGTTGGACAGACTCCGTTTGGACCGTTCTCGGAGATGGCATCGCTGTCATTTGTGCAGAAGGATGCTGCTCGAAGGAATGTGCTGTTGACTTCGTTGAATTATACTGTTTCGAGTGCTGTTGAGGTGCTGGAGTCGGTTAAATCGCATAGTGGTGGTAGTGGCGGGAAGCTTTTGAAAGGGAAACAGGCCACTGAGTTCTCACAGAGGTGGTTTTTGTTTAAGTATAAGCTTGATAAGATGGTATCTGCTCTGTCTCATTTGGAATTCGACCTCGCTTCGTATTACCTGAGATCCTCTGAGCATGACCTCTATGCTATGCATTCTATTGTTTACCATGCCTCGCAGGAGCTTGAGGCTTCACTTGTTTGTTTCACTGACCCACCTTTGCCATGGGGTTCTATGTCGATGTCAGCTGTGATTTTCTTTGGGCTTTGTTTTGTTTATGCAAAGAGGGACAAGTTCTTTTCAAACAAAAGGAAGCAGTTCTGAGTGTGTGTGATTGATTTCTGAAGGGGTTCAAACTTGTTCAGCAATTTATTCACTCGAGGAATACATTATAGTTCCATAGCTCACATATGAGTATTTCGATAGGAGGCTAGCTACTACCAGTACCAGGTTAGAGGAGTCGTTGCTTGCTTTGTTCGAATTAGGCTTTATTTGTGTAGCTGTGATTGATTTTATGTTGACAATGATTACCAAGTATAAATCTCATAACAGTTTTGAAATGTTGGCACTGAATATAGTATCTTTATAGGCCTGATTGGCTTTTCTTCAAGTCTTGCATCTTTTGTGATTTCGGTTAAATATTATGGATTTCTGTTACATATGTTCACAACCTTATTCATATGATATGGAAATTATGGTTTTCTGTTAGTATGTTTTGTTGAAGCATTGCAAGTTGTATGAAAATTGGCTTTGCCCATTTCTAGTAGTAGGGGGTCTAGGTGAATTGTGCTCAATGCATTATTGAGTTTAGTAGGTTATTAGTTGCCCTTTTTGTTTGTTATGATATGTATTATGTATTGTATGATCTAGAGTGCACAGGATGCGTACTAGAATAGGTTAGTCTAGAATGAGATCGAGCTCTGTCAATTCCTATTTTGAGCTGACAAATGGGTGCTTATAGATGATGAATGATGCACATAGTATACTGCTGTAAATGAGATTTGACCTGTGAAATTCTTTGAGGCATCATAAGATGGTAGTTCCCTGGTTCCTTACTTCCTATGAAGATAACTTTTAATGAGCTTGGAAACCGTGTGCTTTTCCCATAGTCTTTTCAACTGGAGGCTTTGGAGCATTTTTAGGACTATATAATTTATAATTCCTAGGTTGTCTGTGCATATCTTTTTTGCATTGAGCATTGATTCTTGAGTCCATGGTCCATGTAATTTATAATGGAAATTATGGTTTTCTGTTAATATGCTTTGTTTTAGCATTATAAGTTATATGAAAATTGGCTTTACCTATTTCTAGGTGAATTGTGCTCAATGCATTATTGCATTTAGAAGGTTATTAGTGGGTCCTTTTGTTCGTCATGATGTTTATTGTTTGGTTTTAAGAGAGCATAGAACGTGTACTAGGATAGGATAAAATGAGATCGAGCTCTGTCTATTCCTGCCCTAATGGGACAAAGGTGATGAATGTTGCACATAGTATACTGCCGGTGATGGTGGAATTTAAAGGTGTTTCTGACTTTTTTGAGGCGTCATAAGATGGTGGTTCCTTCCTTAAAAGATAATTTTCATTGAGCTTGGCGACCGTATGCTTTTCCCATAGTCTTTGAAACTATAGGTTTTGGAGGATTGTCAAGTCTATATAGTAGTAATATATAATTCCTAGGTTGTCTATTTTTGCTTCTGTGTGGAGCATTGTTTCTTGATTCCTTGGTTTATACTTTGCCTATTTCACAATAATCTCCTTTGATGACTCTTCATCATAGTGACTTAGTATACAGCTATAAATACAATCTGTGTATTGCCTGATTAGGAGCATCAATTGAAAATCTCAAGTTCCTTTGAAACATCAGCCGTCTTGTGACAGGTTACGTTGACCTGCCATAGCCAGTAGCCATGTTCAACATACTAGATTCCTCCCCTCACCCCCCACCCTCACCTCACTGCTTCTCACTCAAATTTGGAGATTCAAACCAAATGACTCATTTCACGAACCAATTTCGTTGTAAACAATGTTTTGCTGGGTTGTTTGGACAGGAGGAAATGAAGAGAGAGGGAGGGAAGGGAGAAAGGAAAGGAACAAGTTCCTCTATTTGGATAACGGGCAAAGAAGATAAAGTGATGAACATTATCCCTTTAAATTTGGAGAGGTTTGGAAAGAAATTGGAGCTCATCCATAGCATCTAGAGTTGGTTATTAGAACTACTACTCTATTGCTCTCCCTATATACTACAATAGTACACTAATCCTACACTATAAAAACTTTTTAATTATTTCGATATGCTTTACATTATGTTTGCATAGCATGAAGGGAAGGATGGGGAGGGAAAGATTTCATTTTCCTTCCAACTCTTTTCGACACTGGACTCTTGGAGAGGTTTGGTTTACATAGAAAGGAAGGACTGAAGGATTATGGATCCTTCCCATTCAATCCCCTACCTTCCCTTCATGTGCTATCCAAATATAAATAAGGGATGATTTATCCCTCACTTCCTTTCCTTTCCCTCCAAATATTCCTTTCTTATTTAAACATAATGCTATTGTCACTTGATAGTTGATAGTATACAATTGGGTGAAGTAAACAGTTTCAAATTTCTGATCATTAGAATGGTGGAACAAGTAATTTTCATTATTAAAATGATGAAGTTTTGAACTTTTGACCTCGAGAGAAAAAACTGTGGATTTCAATATCCTATTCGTGGTTGTGCATGAGAGAAAACCTGATCTCCATATTTTTATTTTCCTAAACACAAGTAACCCACAGTTTTTTTCAGGATGAAGCAAGGTAAATAGTGTATGAACTGAATCAGTGTTAAACAAAAATTGCAAAAAGAAAACATAATATATCTAACACTTTTTTCCAACTTTACAATTCCGCTGACCCGCAAAACGAGTAAGCCTCCTGACATATGATCCTGGTTTTGCTTTAATAAAATCCTTCTTGAAACTCTTATGATCCAATGGGTGACCCGATTCGACGAAGTAAGCTCCATTTACAAACTCATCGTTCTCTGATCTCCATATCCATTTTTTCCATTCATCTCCCACCACGTTGTTCCTATTTGTGATCTATTCAACCAAAAGCAATTAGTCATACAACTAACAAACAAAAATATAGCATGTGTTACTAATTTCATGTTATTGATGCATCCTACTCTCATGTTAGCTGTGTAAAATGAAAGGATTAAGTGATATGTTTGTTACCATCTTAGCTGTGGGGTTAGGAGGGGCAATGAATCGGTTGCCTTGGCTGATGATGGTGGGATGTGAAGTACCACCAATAGCATACATTATCCAGTGGGTATAATCGTTGTTGAGGACATGGAAGAAACCATATCTGCACCTTGGCATCCTTTGGACAAGCCCCTTTCCAAAGTGGTTGAACGCTAATGATATCTGCATGATCTCATCTGCTGGATCCGTGTCACTGGCGCCGAACAACAAAACCTGAATATATTCATTCGATGTTATACTTACCTTCTCTTAGGCTATAGGGATATCAACTATGCACTAACGGTCTTAAGTTTATATATGCAAGGGTCTTGCATGTTAACCCTTTACTCTTTCAGCTTGTCAGTTAGCTGGCCATTAATGTCGGTAATTGCAGTGAATTTGTATGTAAATTGTTAGTTAAATCAATGCTCATTCCTATGATAATGCTGGTTCATCCCTAATACTATAATTCCTTCAAAAATTTCCATTTCCAACCCAATTCCACCCTCAAATGGTTATGGATGGAAATGGAAAATTATGAAAGAAACTCAAGTTTGGGAATGAGATTGCATCACCATGGAGTTTATAATGTTGATTTCCTTGCTAAATTACACTCAAAAACCCATTCCCATTAGTCATTACCATTTTTTATTATTATTTTTTTTTTTTGTTTTGTTTTTTGGAACCTCTACCTTATGAAGGTAGTGAAGTAGTGAAAATATGTAAGATTCTTACATGGTCATGGCGAGTGAAGTGGTTGTTAGATAGGGTGATGGCAGTGGAAGCCTTAACAATGTCAATAAGACCATCTTTGCAGTTCCACATAGAAAGATGGTCGAGCCAAATGTTGGTGGAGGCAAAGATATTAATACCATCTCCATCATCAGCACCCCTAATACCAACATGGTCATGTGTGTCCCTGATCATCCCTCCAGCTGAAGACTGAATGTCATGTATCTTAATGTTATGAATGATGACATTGTCTGCAAATTGGATGGTGATTCCAGCTCCATGAGCTATATGAACTTGGGCCCCTCGCCCATCGATGGTCTTGTGACTTGTTATTATAAGCTCTGCATTAAGCTTGATTGTCATGTCTCTTGCAAATATAATCCATAAGGGTTGAGGTTGGAGCACCGCAAATCGGAGGGTTCCTGGTTTAGGGGTAATTGCATTGTCGTCTGAAGGGTCTGTAACAGTGTAATATTCACCCATCAATCCTCCGGTGGTCCTTCGGCCAAAACCTTTTACACAATCAACCAACTTCTTTCGGTCTTCGGCCCAATTTTCCTTACACCTCCAGCAACGATCAATTGGGTTTTGAGCCAAACAAGCACCCTTGTATCTCCCTAGTCCTCTTCTTGTACTATTGTCTCCTTCCAATGACCTACAAAATCCCCACTCAGTTTTTATCACTTCCTTCCCTTATATCCCTTGTAGTAAAAATGACGAATTAACAAATCGCACGGGATTACAATCCTTGATATAGATAACACAAAATAATAGGCGCATAGGGTAAACGAAAGACTGGAAAGGAAAATTACCTGTGGACATGGTAGTTGAAATCATTCATAACTTCATGTGGATCATGATGATAGGCTTTCAGTGAAGAATTATAAGCTTCTGCAAGTTTCCTCTGAAACCATGCATCATGTTCAGTGTGTTTAACAGTGCTGTTTCCTATATGTTCAACGGTGTTGGCTTGTATTGTCATGAATATCGTTGCAAAAATGAAAATGGGGATTTGCATCTTTAATCTTGCAAACTCCATTGCTTCAAAATTGTAGTTTGTAAATTGATTCCTTTTCTTTCCTTTTTTTATTATTTATTTTCGAATTATTTTCCTGTGCAATATAAAATTATTTGGTTAATTTTTTCAGTTTTTTCGGCACAGGGCTCAGGGCACAGCAGACCAAAACAACGGAAATGGCTAAGCACTCGATATGGTCTTGCCCGGCCTATGCTTTCTTTTCTATTTTTTTTTTTTTTCAAGTTTTTTTAACTATTTTATTGTTTTTTTTTTAAGAACATCATGAGAAGAATTGCTTGTTAAATATGCCAGGAAACATGCTATAAAAAGCTGTATCATTTTAAGTAATTCGCTTCCAATCAAATGAAATTTTGAGTAGTTTTGGCTGAGGAAAAAATGGTGTACCACATTTCCCTTTGATTCTCTTTGCACTTCTAAATTTGGCACTAAGCCACCATGTAATCCAAATATTTATCTTAACTGTAGGAATTATCTTTTGATGGTTATGACTTTGCTACAATATAGGCCGTTAATTTAACAGTGAGGAACATGTCCATCTTATTTCTCTTTTGGTTGTAGTTTGATTTGTTGTTTGTTTTTCGTTCCATCTATTTAACTCTTGTGGATAGGACAAAGGAAGGGTTGCTATTTACTTACTTGAACTCTTCGTTTTACCTATTTATCGTGTTAGATACTTAGATTATTGAAATTCCAGCACTTCTTACCATTGAAAATTGAACCCACTCGATCTTTGGGAGGAAAACCGGAACCAAATAAGATTCGTTCAATTGTCTTTTGGACTTTGGAGTTGGTTGCGGAGCAATCTATAGTCTGTATGATAATAGAGTAAGGGCTTGTTTACTTCAGTTCAATTTAGCTTCATTCAGTTCAATTCCTAATTTTCCTCTCTCGTAAACATTTCATTTCAGCTATTTTCGATTCAAATCAGCTTCAATCAGTTTAGTTGTTTTCAGTAAGTGTAAACATGCCCGCACAAGCAAGTACTAGCTGCCAAAGTGTCAACTTAGTAATTTATAACCAAGAGCAAGGCTTGTTACAGAAATTTGTTGTATTAATGTTATATAATATCCCTGTTGTGAAAGTATTCATCGAATTTTAAGTTAATTACTTCGAAATAATTACAAGAGTTTTTTTTTTTTAATTAGTAGAAGAAATTTTGTATTTGCTTATGTATCACATAAGAGTAGATTAGTTGTATATATTAGTTTAATTAGTCACAACAAATCAATACTTTTAAGCTATCTAATGATTACGGGTCTTTGTGAAGACCATATTTATTCTTATGACGACAAAACTCATCATTATATCATTATCATAATATGGGTAATATATAATATGCATCCTAAGCATATAACAAATTGTGCTTTTAGAGCGATGTTCAGATTTTTATAATCAATGTTCAACTTTTAATAGATGATGTTCAGGTTTTTTATGATTAATGTTCATTAGCATCTTAGTAATTTGATTTATGTAATATTTCATTTTTCTAATACTTTTACTTTATATATATATATATATATATTTGAAGGGAAGATAAAATTCATTAATTGAAAGTCATACGGCATTTACAATTAGCATTGAAGAAAATTGAAATACAATCTAAGCAATTCAAATAAAAAAACTTCTTTAGGGTAACTATGATGATGAAGAACTAGATCTGAAAGTGAAGCGCATTCCTCGGTTGTTCGCTGAAACTAGGGGTGCTTATTGAGCAGTCGAGCTCGCGAGCAGCTCGTGACTGACTCGGTCAAAACTCGACTCGAGATGGCTTGTCTCGAGCTCGTGCTCGACTCGACACTTTAGCGAGTCAAGTTGAGCAAGTCCAAACTCGACTCGTGAAACTTGTGAGCAGCTCGGTAGTTTTTTAAGGTGATATTTTAATATGTAAAATATTTATTTAGCATAAAAAAAAAACCTTATATACAAATATACAAACTATACACCAATGATCCATATACAACATACGAGTATACAATTTCCTACTTTGGGCTAGCCCATTAATTACCTATTATATTCAACATTAGTCAAAACCTTAAATATTTACTCATTTATTTCTTTCACTGTATTCAACTATTCACACTCAGTTATTCATTCCTTCTTTCAAACTCTCACTCTTTTTTTTTTCCCTTTTTCTTTACCAAATTGATACAAAAACTATTACGGAGTACAATACTTTGATTAATTTTAATCAATTTTTATTTTAAATTTATTTTCTAGTACTCTTAAATTTATTTTTTTTTCCCTCTCTTTGCTGCTACCATCGACTCGCCGACCACTACTCTACGCTTCAACCGACTCGCTGACCACTCGTCTGCAATTTTTTTGGCTGTTTACTTTTAATTTATTTCTTATTTATTAAGTTCTATAAATATTTGTTGTTTTTTTAAATAAAAATATTCACTAATTTGCTAATTGAGTTGTTTTGGACTTTTGGATTAATTATTTGATTTGTTCGTGAAAATGAATTGTACATTGCTATCTTTTTTTAAATTATAGTTTTTTTATTTATATTTATGGATGAATTACTACTTTTATGTGGATGAAGTGCTATTTTTATGTGTTTGAATTGCTAAAATTCACGAGCTCAATTCGATCTAACCACTTGAGTCGAGTTTCGAGTTCGAGTCGAGCACTACCACCCACTATCGATCACGAGTCGAGTTGAATGTTAACGAGCTTGCCGAGTTTCGAGTCGAGTCGAGCTAGCGAGCATATTAAACGAGTCGAGTCGAGCTATGCCCTGCTGGCGATCGACTCGCTCGATAAGCACCCCTAGCTGAAACAAACAGCCTTCTATGAGGGATTCAATCTTTCTGACATAGCTCAGAGAAGAAATTTCTTTACTTTATATTATGGATCGCATCTTCAGTTGCAACACCAATTGCAAAAATATTTGACTCACAACGTATGAACCAAATCTCTCAAATAAAAACCTAATACCGAATTCTAATCTTCCATAAGGGAAGAAGATGAAGACAAACTCCAAACTCTCACAAAAGGAGAGAACAAAACCAAAAATTGGGACGAAAACTCTCATAAAGAGAGAGTGGAGAATTATTAATGACTAAACAACTAAAAACTAAAGCAAAAAAGAAAAATTTGTGGCTTACCTTCATCAGAGAGATAATGATGGTAGCCCCTTGCAGCTATTAAAAATTAGGGTTTTCAGGTTTTTTTTTATTTTATTTATTTTATTTTATTTTTTTGAGAGAGAGAGAGAGAGAAGGGGGGGGGGGGCGGGGGAGGGGGGGAGATCGGCGCATACTGAAAGTTCATTTATATATAATTGATGCCTCTTGGATGTTTATATATTGTCATATCAGTTATATATATATTTATAATTTGTAATTCAATTATCAACTAATTAAAAGAATTTAATTGAAGTGTAATGTTCACTTAGACATGTTCACTTTTTAAAATGCAGTGTCTGTTTTTCAAAAATTATGTTCAGCTTTCAATGAGCAATGTTTAGTGCTAATTTTACATAATAAAGTTTTCACTAAGAAAGAAAGTATTTAGATTATAGTTTGGGAAGTGAATATCCAACATAAAATTATAAAATTGACTATGAGAAATTGAAAATCAAATGCAATTTAATTTGTAACTGTCGAAAGTTTTAAAACATCGAAAACTTACTTTGAAAAATATTTACATTATAATTTAGGGAGTGGACATCATATGTTAAAATCTAAACGCAAAGGGAAGATTTGCAATCTGCCATGTTTCACGACGACACCACTAATCTATGAACCATTTTATAATAACAATGCAAAAAAAAAAAAATTAATAAATAACTTATCTACTCAAAACCATTAAAACATACATATAATTGCATTAATTATAATTACGAATATAACTCCAATTTTAAATATGCTTACTTGTGAGTATTACTTCACTCATATATATATATATATACTTTAGTTTAATCAAATTTTATTGATAATTTTTCAATTTCTTGACAAAGCATGATAAATGACAATAACCTGAAACATTCGTCCTGACTAATAATAAGTTGAGCATATAAAACTAAATATCAAGAATAATATTCTAAATGTTGAAAATTTGATGGGAAAGTATACAAAGTTGTATACACTAGGTATAGAATAAATACTTCTTCCGTTTCAATTTATTCTTTACATCTCGACTTTGGAAACTATTCACAAACCATGCTTTAACCTTCTTTGTGTTTTCTGTACGGAAGTAAAAACATATTCATATAAGATGTTTGATCTGCCTTGATTTATTTTACTAAAATATCAAATTATTATAATTTTTACAAATACAAAATAAAAGATACATACATTATAAAATTTGCATGAAAAAATGTGTATAAATCAAACATAAAGAATAAAATGTCATTACAAATAATTAACTAAGAGATTTTTTTTTATCTTAAATTAAAAAAAATAACAAATAAAATGAAGGAGTGGATAATTGATAAATGGTCATATTTGAGACTCGAATTTCTTTTCGGTAAAGAAATTACCCAATTTCCTTCCTACCCAAGTCCCAAAAAACCATGGCTTTTTCCTCAAGAAACAAACAAAAACCAAAAAAAAAAAAAATTTAAAATTACCTTAATTATAACCAAATCAACGGCTCAAACTCACCTCACCGTAATTCGTACCTCAAAATCAACGCTCCACGTTATTTCACACCGCTTTTAAAAAAAACTAAAAATAAAAAATAAATTGGTAATTAGGGCTTTTATTTTTGCCAGTATATATATAAACTCAACTTCATTTCCTCCATTAATTATCATCTTCTTCACCCTTGAATTTTCTGCAATTTCTTCTACTGTTGTTTATTTTTCTGCTTTATAAAAAAAAAAAAAGAAAAGAAAATGGTGAACGGTCCTGGTCTTTACTCCAACATTGGCAAGAAAGCCAAAGGTTTTTCTTTCTCTCTCATCTTCAACAATTTTTTTCGATTTTTTTCTATATTTTTTTAATTTATTTTGAAGCTGAAATTCGTCGAATTTTCTGTGATTTTTTTGAGTTTGAATTTTTTGATTTTGTTGAATTTTAGATCTTCTTTACAAAGATTATCAGACTGATCACAAGTTCAGCATCACCACCTACTCTCCTACTGGTGTTGTAAGTGATTTTTCGTTTTTTTTAATTATTGATTTTATTTATTTATTATTATTATTATTATTTTTTTTTTGCATTTTCATTGATTTTGAAGAATTTGAGGTATTATACTTGTAGATGAGATCGAATTTTTCAATTTTTGCTGATTTTCTTTCGTTTTTTCCCGTTGCGTGGTTTAAATATAGGTGTTTTGCTTCGAATGTTTGACTGTCATTTATATGATTTAATGGTGATGTAGTGTAATTAGATTTGTTGTCGGAATCAACTTTTGATTTCGTATTTCGACGCTGTTATGTAATGTCGCATTTGCAATCTAGTTTTCGACGCCGAATTTTAATTTTTCTGTTAGGTTCTATGACGTTGTGATTTATTTATTAGCTGACATTGAGATGATTGAATGACTGTGTATACTGATGCTTTTGGTGTTGTAATTAATTTGTTAGCTTATACTGGTTTTCCTGAGCTTTGATTAGCATGATGTTATGGTGATGAGTTGTAATTAGCTTTGTTCTTTGATTTCAGTGTTGGCTTATTTCCGACACTGCTATGAAATGTTGCGTTGGCAATCTTGTTTTCGACACTCTATTATGACTTTCTTCTAGATTTTACGGTGTTGTGATTCACTTGCTAGCTAGCATTGAGTTGTTGTGTTTCTTAGTTTTGCTTGTATTGTGATGATTGATCAGTCGGCCAGCTTATAGTGAGTTATTGTTTGCTTGCATTGTGATGATTGATCAGCCGGCCAGCTCATAGTGAGTTATTGTGTTATGAACTTATGATGCTTGGATTTTCTTAAACTCGTTTTGATTAAGTTACAATCTTTCGTTTTATATTTGTTCTGCTTAGTCTCTTTCGTGATCTTAAGTTGCTTAATGAACAACTGGAAAGCCTTGCTGTTTTAAGAACTTTTGCGTGGATATAGTGATATCCTGAAAACTCATTGTCGAGTATATTTAATAGATTTGGAACTGCTTCAATTTAGTGATAAGCTTGTTAAATCTTTCTAGCACTCTAGATTGCGTGTGTGATAGCTGTAACTGCAGCATGGAAAATTTTGTTGGATTAGATTGGAAACTGTGAATTGTCACATTCTTTTTCTCTAAGAATGTGTCTTATTTGACGAGGAAAGTAAACACATTGTATGTGGGTTTGTACCGTCTTTCTATGGTGCTGATGTGATTGCTTAGTGAGGCTGTGGTTTTGAATACAATTACATTATGATGTTCTATGCTATTTTATCATTACGTGAATACTAAATATTTTAAATTTTAATTTGTTATTGTTTTTGATTTGTGACAGGCTATTACCTCATGTGGCACAAAGAAAGGGGATCAATTCTTGGCTGATGTATCTACTCAGTTAAAGCACAAGAACGTCACAACAGATGTCAAAGTTGACACCAACTCCGATGTAAGTTACGATATGGTTTTTCGGAGTGTATGTATTGGATTTGAAAATTAGGTTTGATAATGCATGAAGGATTTTTAAGCTGAGAGTTCTTGTTACCTGAGCAATTATGACTTAAAAATATTGTCATTATTCATATTTGCCTGAGATACTCGAATATTATTGTGTCAAATGTAGTGTTGAAGTAGCAGCCCTGGTTTTAATGGTGTAAATTAAAGGCTTATTCTGAAAGTTACCGTCTGTTGCATTTTTTAGCTTGGTTCTTCTGCAGTAGCCAGTATTTGATAACCAATTAAAGATTTGTGTTTTTCCATGCATTTTAGTCGCCCCATCCCAGTATCTTTCTGCTTTAACTTTACTTGAAAATTTGAGATTTTAACCACAATAACAATCAGAGATAAAAGGTACAAGTGTATTACCAAAAGCTTCGCATGTAGACTAATTGGAATGGCACAGACTAGAAAGTAGGAATCATTGTGGTTTATTAGAATCATTTATTTGTTAGAACTGGTTTCTAGCTCAGTATTATGCATACTAAATACTACAGTTGATTGTGGCAAAATTGACAAAAAGAGATACTTGTGTATATTGTTTCTTACTCATGTATTGTCCGTTTTGTCAGTTGTTGACTACCATCACTGTTGATGAGGCTGCTCCTGGACTGAAAACCATTTTGAGTTTTAAAGTTCCCGATCAGAAGTCTGGCAAGGTAATACAATTAGACCTAACTTTTGTCCCCCTCTCTTCCCATCTCCCTCTCTTCCCTAGCCTCTTCTTCTCTGTCTATGATTCATTATCTGTATTGAATTTTGAATCCTGAATGCTAAAGTATTTGTGGCTGCTTTACAGCTTGAACTTCAATACCTGCATGACTATGTTGGGATATGCTCCAGCTTTGGTTTGACTGCAAACCCAGTTGTCAACGTCTCTGGTGTGATTGGGACCAACTTGGTGGCCTTGGGGACTGATGTTTCATTTGACACCAAAACAGGAAACTTCACCAAATGCAATGCTGGATTGAGCTTTACCAATGAAGATCTGATTGCTGCACTTACCTTGTGAGTGACTCCATACAAACTTTTTGCAACATCATTTATTAACATGTGAGCTATTTACTACCTCCATAACTTAAAACTTACAACAAACTACCTCCTTGCCAAAATTTCATTGTAATTGATTAAAATTTCTTTATAAAGGGGTATTCGGATTTAGACGAGAGATAAAGTGAGGCAACCAGGCTATTTTTTGCATTTAATGAAGGAGCAAGGAGAGAGTAACTTTGAGAAAATGTGATTTCCTTCAAAAAAAATTCAAAAATGAACATTTGTTGCATTTATTTGTTCCAACCGTTTTTAGTTATTGTTGCTAGTTTTGTGTTACAGAGGTCATATTGTAGTTGAAGTCAATCTCTGAATAGTATACTATCTATTCAGTCACATGCTTTATTTGCCTTTGATTGCCATCGGGGTTGACTTGGTTGGGTGGAAAATATGTTCACTGGAAATCAAAGATAATAATTTTTATGGTAAATATACATGCTGAATTAAATTTCCATTTTTGGTATTTTGAAAGAAAAAATGGTAAAGAAAAATGCTATTTAAAATAGAAGAGGAAATTGATTCTCCCTCTTTAAGAGCTCCAAACAAAGGGAAATAGAAAAGGGAGGAAAATCAATTGTTTGATGGAAGTGTTATCCACCCTGCCGAACAGACCCGATGTATTAAAAAAGCTCTTAATGATTTAGCAATATTAATAGACTACGGACTTGAGAATTGTAACTTATTTGCTTCATTTGTTAATTCCCATTTAAGTGTTTGGCTTTGTGTTTTACAACTTCAGCTAAAACTTGAGAAAAAAAAAATAGTGAACAGGATGTAAGCATTACCTTGCATTCTATGTTTTTTGAATGCGAGTTTTAGCTACTTGATGGTAAGGTTGTAATGCCGGTGTCGACCTATGAGCCATTGTAGTGTCTTAATATCTAAGTTTATAATGCCTTCAATGGCCAACTTTTGTAGGTCAATGATCTATGCTGACTTAATGGTGTAAATCTAACTTGCCTTTTTTGGTTCTAGACTTAGTATTTGGTTTTGTAGCCCTTTTAATTCTATGACCAAATATATAATCACTTGAACATTATGAAACTGAATCTTTTCGTTTTGCTTTGAGATTTTTACATGGTTTTCTGGGCTATATGATCTTTTAATGCAGGAATGACAAGGGTGACAGCCTAAATGCATCTTACTACCACTTTGTTAGTCCCGTGACCAACTCAGCTGTCGGTGCAGAAGTGACACACAGCTTTTCATCCAATGAGAACACTGTAACTCTTGGTGCGCAACACGCATTAGATCCATTGACCAATTTGAAGGCACGCATTAACAACTATGGCAAGGCCAGTGCCCTTATCCAGCATGAGTGGCGCCCCAAGTCACTGTTCTCCATCTCAGCTGAAGTAGACACCAAGGCTGTTGAGAAGACTGCAAAGGTTGGATTGGCTTTGGCTCTAAAGCCCTGAGCAACCATCGTACTCTTTATTGTGCCATGCCCAGGTATAATGAGCTGGGTCGGTGGTATCATACAACTGCATGTTCTTTCCTTGAGTTGCTGACATTATTTTAGGTGGATTTTGGTCTGTAAAAAATAATATAAAATTCACAAACTCTTGGCATCACTCATCATTTCTTTAGTTTCGTTAATTTTCCTTCCAACAATCATTTAGTTGGTGGTGGGTGATAGTTTTTGTTATTTGTGGATTAGAGAACAGGTTGGATTTTAACTGCAGTTGCTCGGATTAATTGGTGAACGAGTTTCTTGAATGAAAAATGCTGTCATGTGCTACCCCATCTCTCTTATTCTCCTTTGAATTGAAATGCTTCATGGGTTCATGGCAGTGTTCTGTGTTCTTGTTAGTTTGGCCTGTTTGGTATTGTAATAATTTGCTGAGCAGGCATTTACTTGGATTCTGTTTACCCTTTTGAGTGCCGCAATTGGTCAGGATAATATATATAAATGGCCTTCGACGTGGTTGACAGGAAAGCTAGTCTTAAGCCAGTATTGTTTTGCCCTACACCTGTATGATATACATGGTTGCACCCTTTTTGTAATCAGTCATGTGTTAAGACTTGACATCACCACTAGTTGAGACTTGATAGTTGAGACCAATGTTGAATCGAACTGTGTCTACCCTAAGATGCCTAGCTATACCAACATTGACTACTAATATGCTACTCAATTCATAATAAATGCTGTCATTGGTTTAAAACTAGCAGCGTTGAGATTGCCAACTTGACTCAATGACGTTTAAAAAATAAAAAACAAGTGCAAATCGTCACAGATGTATATAATCTTCACCCAAAAAGTCAGCTACAAGCAAAAAAGGGTCCAACAAATTTACATAATTGCCAATGCATGTCACTACTTTGTTTCTCCGAACTAAAAATCATATTTAGTTATTTACATATAAATGACTAGTAGGCCTTCCTACTACTTATTCTTTTCGCGCACACACGCAACATCAAATTTCAAGAACATCAAGTTGTCAAAAACACCATGTATCCCTGCAAAGAAGCAAACATAAGCGATTCTGAGCCTGAGCCAAAAATTAACTGCACAAGGTCGCAATTTAATAATTGTCTCTATTTGGTAGTTGATGGAGATTATCTTTAAGATGACGATGATGATGCTTGAAGCAGTCCCTCTTTGATCTGCGTAGCAACATCACGTACAGCACCAGGTCCGTGGGGAATAAAGACAGCTGATGTCTTGGAGGCCGCACCTATTTCTTTCATGGTGTCGAAGTACTGTGTCACGAGGATCATGTCCATAACATCTTTGGCATTTGTTCCAGGTACATTACCAGAGAAGCCTAGTACACTCTCTTTAAGACCGTCTACGATTGCCTGTCGCTGCCTGGCTATACCCAGCCCTGAAAGGTAATTAGACTCCGCCTCTCCTTCTGCTTGTTTGATCTGTATGATCTTCTCTGCCTCAGCTTTGTCATTTGCTGCCACCCTCATTCTTTGAGCTGGCAAAAATAAAATCAAATGCAAAGAGTTGTTAGAAGAATAAATTTAGCAAGTCTCATCAGATATCTTATAAAACTGAATGATTTCACCTAAGAACTAACACTTGTCATCTCTTTGAATGCCCATACGTACGCCTCTATGGAAGGAAAGTACGTATGCGTAAAAAGAATTTTAGCCTAAAATGGAAATTAATTACCCCAACATATCAATGCTTATATATCCTTATAACAATTTATAGACATCTTCCTACAATGACACTTTTCGATCAGCTGTTGATTGCAAGTATCGAGTCACTTTTTTAATCACCAGCCTAGTAATTCTATAATTTAGTATTTTAGTGTTACTCATGCTAAGTGGTTAAATGAGAAAATTTTACTATATTACAGCCTAAGATACAGACTAGATTTCAACAATTGTTTCCCAATGCAAGGATGTCGAAATCAAATTTTAAGAAGAGGTAAATGGATTATGAATGTACCTGCATTAATTTCATTCATAGCTTGCTTTACACGTTCATCAGGTTCAATGTCTACAATGAGTGTTTGTACAATCTCAAAGCCGTAATGAGACATTGCCTGAAAAAAGGTTTACAGATTTTAGGGTCACAATCTGACCAGTATACAGAGTTCCATAATTCTCATTCATCATGATGAGTTAAACTACCACTTACCTTTTCGAGTTCATCACCAACAGTTTGACCAATCTTATTCTTCTGCTCAAACACATCATCTAGAACCAGCCTTGGAATACTGGATCTGATCACTATGAAATCAAAGGGTATGAGAAATGTAAAACTTCATCAAGTTTTGCAGATACACTGCAGCCAATAGTTAGATTGTCAATTTGACATATTTACCATCAAAAACGTAGGCCTGAATTTGAGCACGCGTGTCAGTGAGCTTGTAAAATGCATCATTAGCCTTCTCAGCAAGGACACGATATTGAACGGACGCAACAACATTGACGAAGACATTGTCCTGCACAACCACAAGCAGATCACTCTACACCGACCAACGTCCAAGATGCATAGGGTTCGGTTCTCCTGACCTTATTAAACTTATTTCTGGAAAAATAAGGTCAGCCAAGTCAGGGGGGTAAGTCCATAAAAGTTAAGCTTTGGGCCATCAGGGTACCAAGTTCAATTCAACTTCAACAAACTTATCAGCTCTATACACAGAAAAGTGCTATTACTTCTAAAAAGCACATTCATTTCAAAAGGATTCCATGCCAAACAAATATATATATTTCCTTTTCATTCAAGCTTCTTTACTTTAATGATCAACTCACAACAGTAAACGAAAAATGCTGGGCATAATTGATTCGATTAAGGAAACACACAGAATAAAGAGTAAGGTATATAAGGAAACAGACCTTAGTCTTGCTTTCACAGCGTACATCTAACTGTTGCACACGAAGACTAAGCTTGCCTTCAATCTGATCGCCGAAGATCCAAGGCACACAATGGCACCCTGGTCCCAACACATCATCGTATTTTCCGAAATTGCCCTTAATAGCTATTGTGGATTGGTCAACTTGGATGCAGCAAAGCAAGTTCCCCATTGGATAAGATTTATGTTGTTCCCTTAAAGTCACTATCATAATCATCATCATCAACAACAACAACGACGACGACCAATTCATTAAGAGGAATCGCAAAAGTCATATGCAATTTAAATTTACTATTAACTGTTTTTTAATTTTTTCAAAAAAATAAAACTTACAGTATCAGGGTTATGAGATAATTATTGATTAATTGCTATTAAACAGCAGAAAACTAACACAAAAGATCAAATTTTCACCAGTAAATTAGTAATTATAAAATCATCTTAATAATATACATTAAAAAGCTGCATAATTCATCACAATTTACAAGCCAAATTAAGGTAATTAAGTGCAAAATTGAGTTTCAAAAGTATGAAATATAGAATAAATATGAAGAACAATCATATCAATTAGTGTTGTATACATCCGAAATTGATTAACAGAAGAAAATCGAAGCAAAACAGCAGAAATCTAAAATCAATATAAATTATGGCTAACCAATATTATTAATTAATTGATTAATGATCATATAATTCAAGAAATTTGCAATCATTTATATTCTTAGAATACAAAAGGTTAAAATAAACAATTAACTAATTTTTACTCATGAAATTTGCAGAAATACATCAATATTAATTAATAAAAAGAAAGTTAGAAGAAGAATAATCTTACATATAAAAATGGATGAACGCTTAATCTGAAAATACTGTTGTTGAAGATAGTGACAGGGTAAATTGGCAAAATAGGTAACCACTTACCAATTGCAAAGTTTTTTTTTAGCAAGATGTTTTCGTCTTATATGTAGCAGACTAGTTGTCGTTTTGAACAAGTAATTGCTTCATAAGGAGTACTATTTTTTTTAGGTAAGTCAACCAAGACTAGTAGTATAGTTGTATACACGTACCGTCAATTCGTCATACCGCATGCGATTATGTGACCAGAACGATCCATGTTCAATTTTATCTTTAAAACAATTATCGAGGTGTTTTTCGCGTTATTATCTTTGAAAATCCTATAAGTTACTTGTTGCCCTTTTTTGATCACAGGAGCATTATGCAAAATTTATACCATTTTTTCTTTTATATCTCATAATTTTTGAAAATTATGAGTTATAACCTTCATTTTTTAGTGTTTGGACAATTGTCTCAGGCTCCATATTGTTTTATCACGGATTTTATCCCATGTGTTGTAGGTGCATGACCTAAAGGAATCTCATATTCGATTTTAGCCTCTAAAACCAAAACCTTGTTATCTTTTATCATTAAAGGATACTTGGAAAAGAGAACACAATTGTTTTTCAATCTTCCAACACCATATTATCACATTTTGAAACCCTACAAGTTGTTAGGGACTTAGGGACCCCTCTTTTGATATCACATTTCTATAGGGCATAATCAATCGTGAGGAGTCTTGAAGTCACCTAGAACGCTTGGTAAAAATAAAAAAAATTAGAGCGAAAACAAGTCGAAGCCCAGGACAACCTCTGAAAGCTGATAATTAAGGCTATAATTCACACTTTTATGGAGGTTCCAGGGTCCTTAAAAAAAAATCAAAATTTTACATGGTGTCAACTAATTGGGGTTAAAAAGTCCATAAGAAGGTCCCGGAGAGCTAGTTAACTACTGTTCCCTTCTTCGAAATATCTCCGCAAGAAGGGTGATGCCAAGTTTTTAGATGCGGAAACAGAACGTGGAGAGTCACGTAGTGATCCAAAACATGTGGTAAAAAAACAGGATGAATATAAGACGGAGCATAAGATGATCCCTTCAAAAGCCCAAAATGAAGGCTATAAATCATAGTTTGAAGTTTCGCGATACAAGAAAAAAATTCCCAAAAAATTTTGCACATTCTTATAAAAACTTGAGCATTTTCCAAGGTTGCAAAATCTAAGATTATACTCCGGTATTAGCAAAGATATTATGTAAGAGCAAGGAAAACAATTGTACTTGGATATCTGTAGAGTTATAACAAGGTCTTAAGACGGTTCCTTATGAGGCTGTTTTTCCCTTCTTTGGAAGAAGCCATAAGAGGGATCATAAGAGGTGTTTAGGGGCCGACACCAATCGTAAGGGGTGTTGTTGTGGTCCATAGCACGTGGTAATAAAACGGGGCGACAAAGTGACGGTCCCGGAACGACCCCTTAGGAAGCCTGAAACATAGGCTATTATTCACTATTTTTTGGGGTTTCGAGGTCCCGGAAAAAAAATCCGGAAATTGATCAGGGTGCCCGTGAGGTAAAAATAGGAACCCAAACTAAAGGATTTGGGGTGAAAACGTCATATGAGGGATTATAACAAGGTCGTAAGACGGTTCCACATGAGGTTGTTTTTCCCCTCTCTCGAAGAGGCCATAAGAGGGATCATATGAGCTCTTTAAGAGCCGAAACCGGTCGGGGGGGGGGGGGAGGGGGTGTTGTGGTGGTCCATAGCACGTGGTAAGAAAAAACGGGGCTAAAAGTGACAGGTCCTAGGACGACCCCTCTGGAAGCCTGAAACAAATGCTATTATTCACCGTTTTTTTGGGTTACGGGGTCCCGAAAAAAAAATCCCAAAAATTGATCGGGGTTCCAGTAAGGTAAAAAAAATATGAACCCAGACCAAAAGATTAGGGGTGAAAAGGTCATATGAGGGATTATAACAAGGCCTTTGACGGTTCCATATGAGATTGTTTTTCCCCTCTCTAGAATAGGCCATAAGAGGCGTTTAAGGGCCGAAACCAATCGTGGGGGGTTCTGTTGTGTTCCATAACACATGGTAAAAAAACGAGGCAAAAAAGTGACGGTTCCCAGGACGGCCCCTCAAGAAGCCTGAAACTAAGACTATTATTCAATATTTTTTGGGGTTTTGAGGCCCCGGAAAAAATAGAATCCCGGAAATTGACCAGGGTACCCGTAAGGTAAAAAAATGAACCTAGACCAAAGGATTCGGGGTGAAAAGGTCATATGAGGGATTATAAAAAGGTCTTAAGACGGTTCCGTATGAGGCTATTTTTCCCTTCTCTGGAAGAGGCCATAAGAGGGTTCATAAGAGGTGTTTAGGGGCCAAAATCGATCATGGGGGTTCTGTTGTGGTCCATAACACGTGGTAGGAAAACGGGGCGCAACAGTGGCGGGACCCGGGATGGTGCCTGATGAGGCTATCGCACATCTATCAAAAATAAACCAAACAACACTAACTAATGTAGCTAGGGAAGTAGGGATCGAATCTTCAGGGAAGCAATTGAACTCTATTAGTTCTAAAAAGCTTAAACCGTGTAAAGGGCTTTGGTTGAGAAATGTTGACTAACTAACTGACTACTGATTGACTGCTAATTAATTACGGGGATTGACGAAGATTATAACTATAAATTAAGCCTAGGGTCATTCGGGTCACCAAGAACAACTAATGGATTCACTAACAAAGATCGTTCAATCTCACAATTATCATCAAATTAGGGCTCACTAATTCTCTCGAACTTAGACTCCCTCGAAACTCATCTAGCGGCTCTCACTCATGCCTAGACTAATTCCGCCTATTATTCAGTGGTCTTATTGTGGTATTTTTACCTCTCGGCATCAAATTCAACAATTACCAAAATTAAAACTAAATCTGCGCACAATTCAATTGTAAACGAAAAAAACCAATAATAGGAGTTTGACTACTAATTGCGGAATTGAAACAATCTAAGTTAATTAGTCCATTAATTAGTCAAGGTTTCCCTAACCTTAGAGAATTGACTACTCACTCATGAACATGAAAATCAAAGCAATCATAGTTATAGAATTCACAATTAAATTCATGAAGTAATTAACAATTAAACTAATTAACATCAACAATTAAACTAAATCAATTAAACTAATGAAACTAAAAGGCATAAATTAAACTAAGCAAAAAGAATAAGAGCAAAAGAATTACCAAATTGAAGAACTTGAATTGAATTGAAATTGATTGTTGAGAACAAAACCCTAATTCCTAAATTAATTTTGAGAGAAAAAGTGCTAAAAAATAAAACCTAAGAGAGTAATTCTAAATTATGAAAGGCATAAAGTTGTTTTGCCTTGAGAGTCGTGCCCTTAATACCCAAAGTTGGGCTTACAAAGTCAAAGTACGAAGAAAATAAAAAGAAAAAACAAATCCGGAAAAATGTTGATGCGGGCGCATAGGAGTTTTGTGCGCCCGCATCAACCCTCCAGAATGCCTCTTCAGGTGATTTTCTATTAAAATTCGGGCGCATAGGAACTATATGCGGGCGCATTGAGTCCTCAGAAGCTTATTTTCTTTCTTTTCTTCTTATTTCTTCATAGTTTCTTCATGACTTGTTTCCATAACTTTTTGGCATGCATTCCCATGCATATATCATTCTTGTTCCGTCCAAGCTTCCCAGCTTCGTTCCAAACCTCGGTTTCCGTGCTCCTGAAATTACAAAACACACCAAAACCGAGCATAACAACCGCAAATGATAAAATCAAACTAAAAAGCTCTAAAGTTGCCGGAAATCAATCAAACTTGGCGAAACACTTCAAATTAGCTAAAGAACATCAAATGAGCTAAAATCAAGCCCACATCACAACTATTAGGCACAAAATTGGCCTGAAACAAGGGGAAAAACACAACAAAAACCGCACATATCAGTGCCTCAGGAAGCCTGAAACAAAGAATATAATTAACTGTTTTTTGGGGTTACGAGGTCCCTGAAAAAAAAAAATCTTGGAAATCAACTGGGGTGCCTGTAGGGTAAAATTATGAACCCAGACCAAATGATTCGCGGTGAAAAGGTCATATGAGGGATTATAACAAGGTCTTAAGACGGTTCCATATGAGGCCTTTAGGAGCCGAAACTAATCGTTGGGGGGGGGGGGTGCTGTGGTGCGTGGTCCGTAGCACGTGATAAAACAAAAACGGGGCTAAAAGTGACAAGTCCTGGGACGGCCCCAAGACTATTCACTGCTTTTTGGGGTTCCGGGGTCCCGGAAAAAAATTCCCGAAAATTGATCGGGGTTCCCGTAAGGTTAAAATATGAACCGAGACCAAAGGGTTCGGGGTGAAATGGTCATATGAGGGATTATAACAAGGTCTTAATACGGTTTCGTATGAGGCTGTTTTTCCCCTCTCCAGAAGAGGCCACAAGAGGGTTTGTAAGAGGTGTTTCACGACCAAAATCAATCATGAGGGTGCTGTTGTGGTCCATAACACGTGGTAAAAAAACGGGGCGCATAAGTGACGGGTACCTGGAAGGCACCTCAGGAAGTCTGAAATAATGACAATTATTCACTGTTTCTTGGGGTTCCGATGTCCTGGAAAAAAATTCCCGGAAATTGACCGGGGTGCCCGTAGGGTAAAAATAGGAACCCAGACCAAAGGATTCGGGTTGAAAAGGTATTATGAGGAATTATAACAAGGACTTAAGACGGTTCCATATGAGGCTGTTTTTCCCCTCTCTGGAAGAGGCCATAAGAAGGATCATATGAGGCCTTTAGGAGCCGAAACCGATCG
>PYUH01000185.1:4604760-4646621 GCA_016808085.1 Suaeda aralocaspica | reverse complement strand
AGCGGGGGGGGGGGGGGGGGGGTGCTATGGTGGTCCATAGCACGTGGTATAAACGGGGTGCAAAAGTGACGGGTCCCGGGACGATGCCTCAGGAAGCCTGAAACAAAGACTATTATTTAGTGTTTTTTGGGGTTCCGAGGTCCCACAAAAAAAAATCTCGGAAATCAACTGGGGTTCCCTTAGGGTAAATATATGAACCCAGACCAAAGGATTTGTGGTAAAAAGGTTATATGAGGGATTATAACAAGGTCTTAAGACGGTTCCATATAAGACTGTTTTCCCCTCTCTGGAAGAGGCAATAAGAGGGATCATATAAGGCCTTTAGGAGCCGTAACGATGGGGGGGGGGTGGTGGTGGTGGTGGTGATGTGGTGGTCCATAGCAAGTGATAAAAAAATAAACGGGGCTAAAAGTGACAAGTCCCGAAACGACCCCTCTGGAAGCCCGAAACAAAGGCTATTCATTGTTTTTTGGGGTTCCGGGGTCCCGGAAAAAAAATTCCCGTAAATTGATAGGGGTTCCCGTAGGGTAAAAATATGAACACAGACAAAAGGATTCAGGGTGAAAAAGTCCTATGAGGGATTATAACAAGGTCTTAATACAGTTTCGTATGAGGCTGTTTTTCCCCTCTCTAGAAGAGGCCATAAGAGGGTTTGTAAGAGGTGTTTCGGGGCCAAAACCGATCATGGGGGTGCTGTTGTGGTGCATAACACGTGGTAAAAAAACGGGGCGCAAAAGTGATGGGTCCCGGAAAGGCTCCTTAGGAAGCCTGAAACAAAGGCTATTATCCACTGTTTTTTGGGGTTCCGGGGTCCCGGAAAAAATTTCCCGAAAATTGATTGAGTTTCCCGTAAGGTAAAAATATGAACCCAGACCAAAGGATTGTGAGTGAGAAGGTCATATGAGAGATTATAACAAGGCCTTTGACGGTTCCATATGAGGCTGTTTTTCCCTCTCTCGAAGAAGCCATAAGAGGTATCATAAGAGGTGTTTAGGGGCCGAAACCGATCGTGGGGGGTACTGTTGTGGTCCATAACTCGTGGTAAAAAAACGAGGCGAAAAAGTGACGGTTCCTTGGATGGCCCCTCAGGAAGCTTGAAAAAAAGACTATTATTCATTTTTTTTTGGGGTTTTGAGGCCCTGGTAAAAAGAATCCCGGAAATTCACCAAGGTGCCCATAAGGTAAAAAAAGAAACCCAAACCAAAGGATTCAGGGTGAAAAGTTCATAGGAGAGATTACAAAAAGGTGTTAAGACGGTTCCGTGTGAGGCTGTTTTTCCTCTCTATGGAATAGGCCATAAGAGGGTTTATAAAGGTGTTTAGGGGCCGAAATCGATCATGGGGGTGCTGTTGTGGTCCATAACATGTGGTAAAAAACGGGGTGCAAAAGTGACGGGTCTCGGGACGACGCTTCAGAAAGCTTGAAACAAAGACTATTATTCACTGTTTTTTGGGGTTCCCCGGAAAAAAAAATCTCGGGGTAAAAAGGTCATATGAGGGATTATAACAAGGCCTTTGACGGTTTCATATGAGGTTGTTTTCCCTCTCTCTTGAAGAGGGATCATAAGAGGTGTTTAGGGGCCGAAACCGATCGTGGGGGTGCTGTTGTGATCGTAGCACGTGGTAAAAAAACGCGGCGAAAAACTGACGGTTCATGGGACGGCACCTTAGAAAGTCTGAAACAAAGACTATTATTCACTATTTTTTGGGATTCAAAGGTTCCGGAAAAAAAAAAAAGAATCCCAGAAATTGCCCGGGATGCCCGTAAGGTAAAAATTGGAATGCAGTCCAAAGGATTCGGGGTGATAATGATATATGAGGGACTATAACAAGGTCTTAAGACGGTTCCGTATGAGGCTGTTTTCCCGTCTCTGGAAGAAGGCATAAGAGGGATCATATGAAGAGTTTTTGGGCCAAAATCGATCGTGGGGGCTGTTGTTGTGGTCCATAGCATGTGGTAAAAAAAACGGGCGAAAAAGTGACGAGCCCTGGGACGGCGCCTCAGGAAGCCTGAAACAAAGGCTATTATTCACTGTTTTTTGGGGTTCTGATGTCCCGAAAAAAAAAATTCTAGATATTGACCGGGGCGCCCATAAGATAAAAAGAGGAAGCCAGCCCACTGGATTCGGGGTGAAACGGTCATATGAGGGATTATAACAAGGTGTTAAGACGGTTCCATATGAGGTCGTTTTTTCCTTTCTGGAACAGGCTATAAGAGGGATCATATGAGGTATTTAGGAGCCAAAACCGATCGTGTGGGTGCTGAGGTGGTGCATAGCATGTGGTAAAAAAATGGGGTGAAAAAGTGACTGTCTAGGAACGGCCCGTAAGGAAGCCTAAAACAAAGGCTATTATTCACTGTTTTTTGGGGTTCCGTGATCCCGGGGAAAAAAAATCACGAAAATTGATTGAGGTGTCCGGAAGGTAAAAATAGGAACCTAGACCAAAGGATTTGGGGTGAAAAGGTCATATGAGGGATTATAACAAGGTGTTAAGACGGTTCCATATGAGGCCGTTTATCTCTTTCTGGAAGAGCGCATAAGAGGGATCATAAAAGGTATTTAGGACCCAAAATCGATTGTAAGGAGTGTTGTGGTGGTCCACAACATGTATTAGGGGCAAAAAAGTGACGGTCTTGGGATGGCCCGTATGGAAGCCTGAAACAAAGGCTATTATTCACTGTTTTTTGGGGTTCCGAGGTCCCGGAAAAAAAAATCACGGAAATTGATCGAGGTGTCCGTAAGGTAACAATAGGAACCCAGACCAAAGGTTTCGGGGTGAAAAGGTCATATGAGGGATTATAACAAGGTCTTAATATGGTTCCGTATGAGGCTGTTTTTACCCTCTCTAGAAGAGGCCATAAGAGGGTTCATAAGAGGTGTTTCGTGGCCAAAATCGATCATGGGGGTGCTGTTATGGTCCATAACTCGTGGTAAGAAACAGGGCGCGAAAGTGACGGGTCTTGGGACGACGCCTCAGGAAGCCTGAAACAAAGGATATTATCCACTGTTTTTTGGGGTTCCGATGTCCCGGAAAAAATATCCCGGAAATTGACCGAGGTGCCCGTAGGGTAAAAGTAGGAACCTGGACCAAAGAATTCGGGGTGAAAAGGTCATATGAGGGATTATAACAAGGACTTAAGACGGTTCCCTATGAGGCTATTTTTCCTCTCTTTGGAAAAGGCCATAAGAGGGATTATATGAGATCTTTAGGAGGCGAAACTGATCATGGAGGGCGCTATGGTTGTCCATAGCACGAGGTAAAAAAAAAGGGGCAAAATGTGACGGGTCCCGGGACGGCCCCTCAGGAAGCTTCAAACAAAGGGTATTATTCACTGTTTTTTGGTGTTCTGAGGTCCTGGAAAAAAAATCGGGGAGATTGATCGGGGTTCTGATGAGGCTATCGCACACCTATCAAAAATAACCTAACCACTCTAACTAATATAGCTAGGGAAGTAGGGATCGAATCCACAGGGAAGCAAATAAACCTATTAGTTCTAAAAAGTCTAAACCGTGTAAAGGGCCTTTGAGTGACGATTGTGACTAAGAAATTAACTAGAATTATAACTAAATTGATTAAGGAAATTAATTAATAACTAAACCTAGGACATCGGTTCACCACAGATTAACCAGCGAAATTGCACACAAATAATTAATTATATTATCAATTTCCTTGAATTAAGGTCCACTAATTCTCTCGAATCTAGTCCCCTTTAAAACTCCTCTAATGGCTCTCGCTCACTTAGACTTGTTTTGCCTATTGCCCTTATGATCTAATTGTGGTAATCTTACCTCTCGGCATCGATTTCAACAATATCAAACTAACAACTAAACCTGGCCAGTATTTAATTGAAAGCAATAGTAATTGACAATAAGAATTCAAGCAAATTAATAGTTAAACTAATAATTAGGAGCAACACATCACCAATTAATCCATGGATCCCCTAGTCCTAGAAAAGGAACTACCCACTCATAATTAAAGAAACAGAAACTAAAACAATGAAAGTAATTAAAATACTAAACATGATTAAACTGAACAAAACTAACAAAAATTAAGAAAATTAAATCTAAACATAAAACTACGAAAATTAAGAACATAAATTAAAAATAATAATAAACATAACTAAAAACAAGAATTGAGAATAAAATAGAACCTGAATATTATTGATTGAATGATTGAATAGAGTTTTACACTTTGAGAGAATTTTTGAGTAAAACTAGGATTCTAAAAATAATAAGAGGCGTAATATCACAAATTAGGAGAAAAACACTTAAGTAATTAGGCTAAACAAGGGGAAACTCGCTGAATTGGGCCTTCAGAGCCACCCGCCCGGGCTACCCGGGCGTGCAGCCCTCACCCGGGCACACGGCTCCGACCCGGGCGGGTAGCTTAAGTTGCTTCGTTTCTCGGTTTTCGCTCGTTCTTCCTTAATTGCCTCTTTAATTCTTCGTTTTAACACTTCTAGTCTTCAGTTTAGCTTCCCAAATGACTTCAACTCTTTACTAACTTCTTCAAGTGCTTCAAAAGGCTCGGAAAACAACGATAAATCGTCGATTCCTGAAAAATCTAATAAAAAGTACAACAAACACTCGAAATAGCAAAAGTTAGTAGAAATGGCTCAAAAGAGCCGTATTAGAGCTAAGAATCAACCGGGATCGGGGATAAAATACATATAAAATATTAACTTATCAGGTTCCCATAAGGTAAAAATATGAAACCAGTCCAAAGGATTCAGGGTAAAAAGGTCATATGAGGGATTATAACAAGGCCTTTGACAGTTTCATATGAGGTAGTTTTTCCCCTCTCAGGTAGAGGCGATAAGAGGGATCTTCATAAAAGGTGTTTAGGGCCGAAACCGATCGGGAGGGGGGGGNGCGGAAACCGGGGGGGGGGGGGGGGGGGGGCTGTTGTGGTCCACGGCACGTGCTAAAAAAACGGGGCGAAAAACAGACGGTTCCTAGGAAGCCTGAAACAAACACTATTATTCACTGTTTTTTTTGCGTTCTGAGGCCTTGGATAAAAAGAATCTCGGAAACTGACCAGGGTGCCCGTAAGATAAAAATAATAACCCAGACCAAAGGGTTCGGGGTGAAAAGGTCATATGAGGGATTATAACAAGGTCTTAAGACGATTCCATATGAGGATGTTTTTCCCCTCTCTAGAAGAGTCCATAAGAGGGGTCATAAGAGGTGTTTAGGGGGTCGAAAACGATCGTGGGGGGTGCTGTTGTGGTCCATAGCACATGGTAAAAAAACGAGGCCAAAAAGTCACGGGTCCCGGGATGGCCCTTCGGGAAGCCTGAAACAAAGACTATTATTCATTGTTATTTGGGGGTGCTGTTGTGATCCATGACACGTGTTAAAAAAACTAGGTGAAAAAGTGACGGGTCCCGGGACGGCCTCTCTTGAAGCCTGAAACAAAGTCTAGTTAGTATTCACTGTTTTTTGGGATTCTGAGGTCCCAGAAAAAAAAAAGAATCCCCGAATTTGACCGGGTTTCCCGTAAGGTAAAAATAGTAACCGACCAAAGGGTTCGGGGTAAAAAGGTTATATAAGGGAGTATAACAAGGTCTTAAGACGGTTCCGTATGAGGCTGTTCTTCCTCTCTCTGGAAAAGGCTATAAGAGGGATCATATGAGGTATTTACGGGTCGAAACCGATCGTGGGGGTTTCTATTGTGGTCTATAGCACGTGGTAAAAGCGCAAAAGTGACTGGTCCCGGGACGGCGCCTCAGAAAGCCTGAAACAGAGTATATTATTCACTGTTTTTTGGGGTTCTGAGGTCCCGGGAAAAAAAAATCCTGGAAATTGACCGGGGTGCCCGTAAGGTAAAAATAGGAACCTAGACCAAAGGATTTGGGGTAAAAAGGTAATATGTGGGATTATAACAAGGTCTTAAGACGGTTCCATATGAAGTTGTTTTTACCCTTTCTAGAAGAGGCCATAAAGGGATCATATGAGGTCTTGAGAAGGCGAAACCGATGGGGGGGGGGGGGTGCTGTGGTGGTTCATAGCACGTAGTAAAAATACGGGGCTAAAAGTGACGGGTCCTGGGACGACTCCTTAGGATGCCTGAAACAAAGGCTATTAATTACTGTTTTTTGGGGTTCCGGGGTCACGGGAAAAAAATTCCCGAAAATTGATTGGGGTTCCTGTAATGTAAAAATATGAACCCGGACCAAAGGATTCGGGGTGAAAAGGTCATATATTATAACAAGGCCTTTGACGGTTCCATATGAAACTGTTTTTCCCCTCTTTAGAAGAGGCCAAAAGAGGGATCATAAGAGGTGTATAGGGGCCGAAACCAATCGTGGGGGTGCTGTTGTGGTACATAGAGCGTGGTAAGAAAACGGGGCGAAAAAGTGACGGGTCCCGGGATGGCCCCTCAGAAAGTCTGACACAAAGACTATTATTTACTATTTTTTGGGGTTTCGAGGTCCTAGAAAAAAAAGAATCCTGGAAATTGACTGTGGTGCCCGTAAGGTAAAAATAGGAACGCAGACCAAATGATTCGGGGTAAAAAGGTCATATGAGGGATTATAATAAGACCTTAAGACGGTTTCGTTTGAGGCAGTTTTTCCTCTCTCTGGAAGAGGCCATAAGAGGGATCATATGAGGTGTTCAGGGGTTGAAACCGATCGTGGGGGCTGCTGTGTTGGTCCATAGCACGTGGTAAAAAAAACAGTGCGAGAAATTGAAGGGTCCCGGGACGGCCCCTTAGGAAGCCTCAAACAATGGCTATTATGCATTTTTTTTGGGGTTCCGAGGTCCTGGGAAAAATAAATCCTGGAAATTGACGGGCGTGCCCGTAAGGTAAAAATAGGAACCCAGAACAAAGGATTTGGGGTGAAGACATCATATGAGGGATTATATCAGGGTCTTAAGATGGTTCCATATGAGGTTGTTTTTCCTCTCTCTGGAAGAGACCAAAAGAGGGATCATATGAGGTTTTTAGGAGCCAAAACCGATTGTGGGGGGTGCTGTTGTGGTCCATAGCCCGTGGCAAAAAAAAAAAAAAAACGGGGCTAAAAGTGGCAGGTCCCGGGACGGCCCTTAAGTAGCCAGAAACAAAGGCTATTATTCACGGTTTTTTTGGGGTTCTGGGGTCCCGGAAAAAAAATTCCTTGAAATTGATCGGGGTTCGCGTAAGGTAAAAATATGAACCCAAGCTAAAGGATTCGGGGTGAAAAGGTCATATAAAGGATTATAACAAGACCTTTGAAGGTTCCATATGTGGTTGTTTTTTCCCTCTCTGGAAGAGACTATAAGAGGGATCATAAGAGGTGTTTAGGGGCTGAAACCGATCGTGGGAGGTGCTGTTGTGGTCCATAGCACGTGGTAAAAAAAACTAGGCGAAAAAATGACAAGTTCCGGGACGACCCCTCAAGAAGCCTGAAACAAAGAGTATTATTCACTGTCTTTTGGGGTTCTGAGGTCCTGGAAAAAAAAAATCCCATAAACTATCCGGGGTGCCTATAAGGTAAAAATAGGAACCCAGACCAAATTATTCGGGGTGAAAAGGTCATATGTGGGATTATAACAAAGGTTTAAGACGGTCCCATATGAGAATCGTTTTCCCCTCTCTGGAAGAGACCATAAGAGGTATCATATGAGGTTTTTAGGAGCCCAAAACGAGGGGGGGTGCTGTGGTGGTCCATAGCATGTGGTAAAAAAACGGGGCGAAAAGTGACGGGTCCCGGGACAGCGCCTCAGGATGCCTGAAACAAAGGTTATTATTCACTGTTTTTTGGGGAACTGGGGTCTCGGAAAAAAAAATTCTCCAAAATTGATCGGGGTTTCCGTCAGTTAAAAATATGAACCCAGAGTAAAGGATTCGGGGTGAAAAGTTCATATGAGGGATTACAACAAGGCTTTTGACGGTTCCGTACGAGGCTGTTTTTCCCCTCTCTGGATTAGGCCATAAGAGATGTTTAGGGGCCGAAACCGATTATGGGGGTTGCTGTTATGGTCTATAACACGTGGTAAAAAAACGGTGTGAAAAAGTGACGGGTTCCGGGACGGCCCTCAAGAAGCCTGAAACAAAGACTATTATTCACTGTTTTTTGGGGTTCTGAAGTCCTGGAAAAAAAAAATCCCGAAAATTGACCGAGGTGCCCGTAAGGTAAAAATAGGAACCCAGACCAAAGGAATCGGGGTGAAAATGTCATATGAGGGATTATAACTAGGTTAGTGTAGACTATAGCTGTTACTAGTATGTTTGTAATTCATAATTTGTATCGACTCCTAATCGTCCTATCAAAAAACTGCCTGCTATCTTCAACACTACAAAAATGTTTTGAGCATACGCTGGCAGTTTAGGGTCAAAATCACCAGAACATACAGCAGATCATACACTGCTCGGCCACTAATACTAACCAAATCACACTGCAAAGTCATTCCAAACGAGTCTTTCACGTCAGCATCAAATATCAACATTTTCATCCATGATAAGCTGTTACCAAAACACATAAATGAAAGACAGAACAGAGTCACACCTATACTTATTTTCCCACACTAACACTGGATTATAGAAAGAAATCTGATTGACAGAAGCACAAAGTTTCCGAATCTAAAAAACCAAAAACCATATTTGCATAAAGAGGTGGTTTTTCACAATGGGGGTACTGGTAGGAATTGTCACTGCGATGATGTCGTAGCTTGTAGCAGTCCATCTCTGATCTGTGTGGCAACATCACGTACAGCTCCTGGTCCATGAGGAATAAAAACAGCTGATGACTTGGAAGATGCGCCAATTTCCTTCATGGTGTCGAAGTACTGCGTCACGAGGATCATGTCCATAACATCTTTGGCGTTTGTCCCAGGAACATTAACTGAAAAACCCAACACACTGTCTCGCAGACCATCAACAATTGCCTGTCTTTGCCTGGCAATACCCAGCCCAGATAGATACTTCGACTCAGCCTCTCCTTCAGCTTTTTTGATCTGTAGGATCTTCTCTGCTTCAGCTTTGTCATTTGCAGCCACCCTCATTCTTGCAGCTGACAAAGTTAAAATTCACATTAAAGTAAAAAACTTCTACTATATATCATTCAAAAATATGAGAGTTAGATTTTTCACATGAGAAACATTTCCTTAAATACATTAGGAACCAGAGAAATGAAAGAATAAAGTGTCTCACCAGCATTGATTTCATTCATAGCCCGCTTCACACGTTCATCAGGTTCAATATCAGTGATGAGTGTTTGAACAATCTCATAACCATAATGAGACATTGCCTGGAGAGAATTTCAGAGTATATAGTATCAAAATTTGACCAACATAGCAGCATTTAAATTTTTTAATCTTTTCATTCATGCAGTTGAACTAGCACAATGTTATAACTTACTTTTTCAAGCTCATCAGCAACTGCTTTTGCAATTTCACCCTTCTGCTCAAACACATCATCGACATTTAGCCTTGGAACAGTGGCTCTGATTACTGAAGAAACCATAATAAATATGAGAAAGACAGCCTTCCGTTAGGCTTTGAAATTAAAGCTGAGTTGTTTTATTTACCATCGAAAACATAGGCCTGAATTTGGGAACGAGTGTTGCTGAGCTTGTAAAATGCATCACTTGCCTTCTCAGAAATGGCATGATATTGAATGGATGCAACGACAGTGACAAACACATTGTCCTGCATTACGATAAACAAGTCACTTTATACAATTTTTTCTAATATTCCCAGTCAACAAATAGATTATACAATGAATGAATCATCTTCAAGAAATCTTGCTGAAATTGGTGAAAAAAACACTGTAAGACGAAAAGGAAACAAACCTTGGTCTTGGTCTCACAGCGTACATCCAACTGCTGTACACGGAGAGTGAGCTTTCCTGCTATCTGCTGACCAATGATCCAAGGAACACAATGGCACCCTGGCTCCAGCACATCAGTATATTTTCCGAAGCTCTCCTTGATAGCTACTGTGGATTGGTCAACTTGAAAACAGCAGAAAAGGTTCCCCATTGTAGTGGTCTTTGTAGTTCTCCTATATGGTCAGGACCACAATAAATTGTAAGAAACATATTATCAAATTACTACTCAATAATCAATAAGCCAAGAAGAAAAAGAACACGCAAGAACAGCTTTTCAAAATCTAAGCTATGAATTTAATTTCCGCTGTTGAAAGTAAATAACAGAAGATATTTCCATTAACGAACCTATAAATTCCTATCCTTATTCATCTTGCCTTCATTACTTGAACACACAAAAATTAAAGCTTTGCTGATGTTTCCCCATATGTCAAATGGGTTTTCCATGAAAGCAAGAGTTACACAACAAGTGCACCGGCACAGTCATCCAACATGTAGCATCACAAAACTTACAAAGTATACTTGCATTTACCTAACCCAATTAAAAATTAGATCTGGTAATAACACAGTTTCACTAAAACTGATTAAACATATTGACGAATGACAACGGATCCAATAAACCGAATGTCTGAACCAAGTGACTCATAAACGAAGTATAGCCTAAACCAAGTTACACAGATTTCACCTCTAACAATGCCCTTAAAATCCTTTAAAGTTGAGATATGCATATGTTGTGTTTTGAAAAAGGTTAATTACTATGTACCTTTCAAGTGGAAATGCATGCAAATAAAGCAAACTTATTGTAGGGTTAAATTACAATACCCTAAGATGATCTAAATAAATTAGCGACTAATTAAAGAAACGACAAGAACAACAATTACATTATGGAAACACAAAAGAATATAGAAAAACACAAGTACACATATTGTATTTGAAACCTTTTGAATCCAGAAAAAAATTACTTGACAAAATGTCACTGATGATGAACTGATTCAGTCAATATTATAGCAATAAGAATTTGAAACATAATGCAGAAAGTATGAAAGTATTAGCAGCAACGTGTTCAGGGAGTGATACTGATACACAAGGGTTTCATATGTAGTACAACAATTAAAAAGGCTATGTTCTAAGCTCAAAAGAGCTGGTATTTTGTGAATGTTGTTGTTTGGCTTATATTTTACTTAGAAAATGTTTTTACGACACCTATCTAAAACATCATTAGTAGATTAACAATTTATCTAAAGCCATAATTACCATTCCGTAGATTATTATTATATGTACAACACAAAATAGATTGACAACTATTGAAATTCGGTAGACACACATTCCTACACTAGATTATTCGGAGCGAAGAAACAATCCAAAGGAGAAATTTGAAGCAACCTATAGCAACGGATGTTCATATTTTCATACAGTGCAAAATATTTCCAATTTTCGCAGTCAGGGAAAAAAATTTACAAGGAGATATTGAAGGTAGATAATGAAGATGTTTAGTAATTACACTAACCATTACTCAATCTACCATTAAAACATTAGCAATCATTCTTGAAGGTCGATTACAGTTCAATGACCGTAAACTTCATTCTACAAAATTTTAGTAGAAACCTAGAGTCAATAAACTCATATAATCAAATTCACACATCAAAATCACCCCTACGACATATGAAGTCAATAAACAAACAAAACAGATGATATAAGGAAAGATTCTTGCTGAAAAAGAAAGATGAACAATGACAATAAATAGAGATAAAATAGTAAAAAAAACAAAATCATATAATCAAATTTCTTCTTACAAATATCAAAAGTAAAACATGAATATGAAAAACAATCTAAAAAAAAAGAAAAATTCTTACAAAGAAAGAAGATGAACAACAATGTGAAACATTACTCATTCAACCGAATAGTTGAATTTCGATTACTCAAACAAAATTCATTCTACTGAAATTCAGTAGAGATATAAACTCATAAAATCAAATTTCCGCAACAAAATTCAGCAAATGCAATATTGTTTAGTAGCAAACAACAATTAAAAAAAAGCGAAAAATTCGCGCAAAAATAGAAAGACATCAAAAATAGATGAACAACAAAATATCGAATTATCTATTACAGTTCTTCCCCAAAAAAAAAAAAAAAAAAAAAAAAAAAAAAAAAAAAAAAAAACCTTCATTATACTGGAAATTCAATAAAAATCTGAAATCGAGCTCAAATTACAGAATAAATTAAAGGTTAATTACATTTCGCTGACTTTAAATTTCGTTCAACTGAATTTCAGTACAAATTTAGACTCAAAAACTCAAAATTCTGCAAATAAAACATCAAATTCAAAGCAAAATTTTTACATAAAATCAACAATTAAACAACAGCAAAAAAATAAAAAAATCATACAATAGCTGACGAAGAAGAGAGGATAGTGGCCTCAACAATGCAATTGAAGAAGATGAAGAGTTGTTTGAATTTCTCCTTTTTTTTTTTTTTCTATATATTGCGAAAGAAAATTAGAAATATGTGACTTTCTCAACAAGTTTTTTGATTGATTAATATATATATATTTTAATTTGAGTCAATGGCTATAATATTTATAGCAAGTTGGTGAGTAATTTCCAGCTTTTATAATGATTTTCTGATGATTAATTGAATTAAGTTGCAGTTGAAATGATCAAACTTAGGATATTTGTGTTGGATGCATATAATTAAATAATAATGTCAGAGTGGGTGCATTGGCATCATCAACTTATATAATTATATTATTGTTATTGCTTTAATTGAATAGTGGCATGTTATTTTTTGAAATTGGATAGACGTTGAAGTTTCATCCCCTTAACTTATTGGATGTTTTTTTTTGTTTTGTTTTTTTTTTTTTGGGTATTATCTTGATATCTTCATTAGTGTTATGTGGAAAATCATGCTTTGTGAATTGTGTGACCCTTGATGTTGAGTATACTTTGGGGAATTAGGGATTAAAATCCAAATTATAAAATAATCCCTCTTTTTATGATACGTTTGAAATCTTGACACTATTAACAAGATGAGAGAATCTTTTAAATTACTTTCAATATATGAAACATAATTAGTCATATGAGGTCTTGTTTGATTATTCAATGACTATTTTATTAATATACAACAAAAATAATTTTAAGGTCAAACACGTGCACTGACTCATGTGCAAGTCGAAAAGTATCAAACAAAAGAGGACAGAAAGAGTAATAACATATGAGGGTCAATCGTTTTCCGATCAAAGATACCATATGGTGGGCCCAAACATTTTAATTGAGTGTAGTACTGGATGTAAGAATCCTGTTTTGGGCTGGTTCTGTTTGCGCCTCATATTTCTACCACATGTGACGTGTTGCTCTGTGCTCTACTTCATTCGGTAAAACCATGTTTATTGCTCAGCTTTTGATTCCGAGGGAATATAAGATTTTCTTGTGATTCAGTCGTGTATTATGTATTAATGTTTGTTGCAACACCAATTTATTTAGAGGTTGTCTTATGAGCCAAAATTCATCATGTAAAAGTTTTGACAATTTCTTTTTGGTACATCAAAATCCCTCGGCAAACATGAATTATAGCCTTCGACTTTGACTCTCGGAAAACTATTTTGGGGGCCATCCTGTTGACTTGTGCTGCTGGACTGTTCATTTCGGAGGGGGTGATGTTCATTATAACTTTGCACTTTTCCTTCCAATGCTATTGTTCTGATTGCACCACCGCGGCCAATACAAGTACATCACATCAAAATATTACTATAGGAGCTTTGGGCCTTTGGAAGCTTAGACTGGGAAACCAGGAACTCAGAAAGAGGTCCTACACTCCTAGAGTGCTTGTAAATTGTGCATGGATAAAAGATATGGGATGGGAACTGACCGGAAAACAACATATTCTCCACTACAAACAGATTTGAAAATCGTACTACTCAATCTGAACAATGCTTTAGAAATGAGAAGCAGCGTCACAGTCAGAAACAGACTGCACCGAAATGGATTGAGCTGTTATAAATCTTGCAACAGAGACATGAAAATTTTAGCTTTGCCCCAGACATTGGACCGATAGCAACTTTCTTTGAGCAATTTTTTTTTGGTATCGTATCTTAACAGGTGCTCATAAACTAGCTGTAGAGCGCCTTACTCGGTTATCGAATGCAGACACTGATTCTATGCATCAAAATGCAGACACTTAAGTTCTATCTGTATAACGAATTGAAGACTATATGTTTTTCTTGTTTGCATTATCTGAATAGCGTAAATATAGAAACAAGTTTACAAAATCCACACTTTGCATTAGCACTTTATACATACATTTCAGCCATAATTAACGAGGAGTTGAGGCCATAATTCATATCATACATCCACATATGACAACACGTAAACATAGCTGTACTTTTTTGCCCTGAAATAGATTAATAGCTATTAAGAAACTTCTTTTCACATAAGCAACATAAACAGTGACTTCCAAATTTAAACAGCCAATAATAATTAAAAAAAAAAACATATCTGCACGAGGAGCATTCTTAAGTTTCACACTATAGTGAGGATTATCATTGAGTTGATGATGATGATGCTTGAAACAGTCCATCTCTGATCTGTGTGGCAACATCACGCACAGCACCAGGTCCGTGTGGTATAAACACAGATGATGTCTTCGAAGCTGCACCGATTTCTTTCATGGTGTCAAAATACTGTGTCACAAGAATCATGTCCATAACATCTTTGGCACTTGTCCCAGGAACGTTAACCGAAAAGCCCAACACACTGTCTCTAAGACCATCAACAATTGCCTGTCGCTGCCTGGCAATACCAAGACCTGAAAGGTACTTGGACTCGGCCTCTCCTTCAGCTTTCTTGATTTGTAGGATCTTCTCTGCCTCAGCTTTGTCAGTTGCAGCAACCCTCATTCTTGAGGCTAAGAAGATTAAAGCACTTACCAGGGTAAGGCTTTGAAAATGTAGCAAGTGATTCAATAATAACAATTATAAACAGCAGTCAAATGTTATTGTTGTGACATGACCTTGACCTTGGGTAGCACTAATTTGAGCTTAGTTGTCATAAACTTATATATTTAAGTCGAAAGAAGACTTGCGAAAATGCTAATATAAATTGACAGTGCAAATTATGTACTAATGCTTTTAGTTGCTTATATGTTGACAAAGGCACTCTGTAGTTCTATCATGACATATAAGAGTAATTAAGCTCACATGTTGTGCCAACCATTTCACAGTGTTTCTATCCAAATAGCAGATCTAATTTTCCACAAGAGAAACAAATTTTTCAATGCAATTTCCAGAGGCCACCAAACAACATATGACCGCTTACCAGCATTAATTTCATTCATAGCCCTCTTCACATGTTCATCAGGTTCAATATCAACAATGAGTGTTTGGACAATCTCAAAGCCATAATGAGACAAAGCCTGAAGGAATTTTCACAGTTTTATGCATCAAAATCTGATAAACAATAGATGACTTTATGCTTTCTAATCCACAAAGAGTTGAGCGCTTGAACTGACACAGATATAGCAACTTACCTTTTCGAGTTCATCAGCAACAGCTTTGGCAATATCATTTTTCTGCTCAAATACATCATCAATATTTAACCTTGGAACACTGGCTCTGATTACTAAAATAAAGTCCGAAAGGAAGTGAGGTATACAATCTTATTTATTAGCTTTAAAGTCAAAAACTGCAGTGTTGCAGAACTTTTTCATACTTACCATCAAAAACATAAGCCTGAATTTGGGCACGAGTATTGCTGAGCTTGTAAAATGCATCACTTGCCTTCTCAGAGAGGGCGCGGTATTGAACGGAAGCAACGACATTGACAAACACGTTATCCTGGAAAATGACAAGTAGGTCAATAATATATACTCATTCTCATAATCCAAGGCAAGGAGTAGTTGTCTACAAAGCACATTATCTAGAGAATATCATGCTAAATTATGTTCTTCACTATGAAACCATCACATTCATTTTTTTAGCTTCTTTTTTCCCTATAAATCAATCCACAAAGGTAAATTTTGAAAGCACATTTTAGTCAAAAACATGGAAAGTTGTATAAGAAATTAGAAGACTGACCTTTGTCTTAGTCTCGCACCGTACATCCAACTGTTGTACACGAAGACTGAGCTTTCCCACTATCTGATCACCAATGAACCAAGGGACACAGTGACACCCTGGTTCCAGCATGTCATTGTATTTTCCGAATCTCTCCTTAATAGCAACTGTGGATTGGTCAACTTGAATACAGCAGAATAGGTTCCCCATTGGTGTAGACTATGTAATTCGCCTAAAGAACATTGCTTTAGGCAAATGGTAAAGATGGAAGAGATCAAAATACTATTGCTCAATAATACAAGTATATAACTATACTAGAAGAAAATAATATGGTTGATCATGTCTTCGTCAATATAATAATGAACTGGATTTCAGTTTTCAACTCTTCATCAAGTTACTCTATAAACTTGACCTTTCAAACTTCGAAAAGTATGATTGAAATTTGCTTAATATTTACAAAGGACTATTAAAAAGGGAGAACAACCACCATTAATAATAATTTGAAAACTTTTGACATGCCTGGTTTCTCTAAAATTACACATTCCGCATAAAAACCTTCAAGAAATATTACTGCTTTGATAGTTTCCCGGTATTGTGATGAGATGACTGAGATTTTTACAACCAGAGAGCAACTCTAGAATATAAGGGAAAATATAAGTGAACATGTACACTTCACAAAACTTACCATTGCTATCTTTGAGCATTTCAAAGAAAGTTTAGCTCAACGCCTCAACCTAATTTGAACTAGAAATTACGTACAGGCTTAGATTTCAACATAAAAACACTCTCAATCTCTCAAACATTGACACATTTCTTTTCAGTTTATTCCTGGTCCCTAGCTACTTCTCTACTTCATTCCTTATATGGAACAATTATTTCTCTCTATCTTTCCTCGTATTGTAGGGCACACACCAACTCACATACATTTTGTTTGTTACTTTAAAATGTGCCAAACTTATTAAAGAATAAGGAAATCCATGAACAAACATTCCACAATTATAAACCCTCTGTACTTTTTACGTTTTATGGCTTCTTACCACTTTCTGCGCTAGGGTGTTTCATAGAATTCTACCAGTGTCTACTTTAGTCTTTTTTCGATAAGAGTTTATCCTCATTTACCCCTTCTTATTGACCCAGTTATTACTCATTAACTCCATCTCTCAAGTAATTATGTGACCACACTTCTATCTCCTATCGGAGTATATCATTCTTTGGTCGAACACTTGATTGTACACTAAACATGTAAAACGATATAGAACGAAGAAACTACTACCTCCGTAAATGATTAGTTGCAAATTTGCAACAAAAGCTTAATATCTTTGAATATTAAAAAAAATAGTTTGTTGCAACTAATCGTTCATGGAGGTAACATATAAAGTATGACTAATACTCATTCATTTGATCATTATAACCTTACTGTCTTACTGACAATTTATCCAAACATGAATAAGCCTCACTCGAAACCATTCGAGAGTCGAGACAACTATAATTTCTTTCAAGCTACTGTCTACTGAAGTTCTCATCTACCAGAAAATTGAATTGAAGCAATATTTAAGCCATAATACATTAATACTACCAAAACATATATACGTAATACATATAGGAGAAGAAAATCAAGCATGTTGATAGAGTAACTAGTTATTCTGCAAATGAATATATTCAGAAATTAAAGCAGAGAAAATCAATATCATGCTAGAGAAATTCAGGGGAAATTATAAATTTCAACTGACAAAAAACAATCAATTAAGCAATATTATTGTTCATCCTTCATATAATATCATAATCATCTAATTAATAATATGATCATGCAAAACTTAAAAGATCATAAACTAAGATTAATTAACAAAAATTAAGTTGAATAAAGAAAAATTCTTACACAGGAAAAGAGGAGAGTAATAGACGTGTTGACAATGTAGAGAAGAGAGAGAAAGTATAGTAGTTGGGTAGAACTTAATAAATAAATAACTTGCATTTACTTGTATACTTTATAGTCAATCATATTTTAGTCAACTGAAGTTATCTATTGGCAAGTTGCATGATATTTTGATTTTTGTTTCAGAGTACTCGGCAGATTACCTTAACAAGGATTCCATCGATTTGGCTATCAGCCTATCACCTGGACTTGGTTGGAGTTGGATGTAATTTACAATTAATATATTTCCTTACGGTTATCAAAAAAAAAATCCTACAAGTTGTAAAATTTAGGCTATGTCCAGCTAAATTTGATCACCTCTATTACAGTTAACATGCTGAGCTCAAATTACCCCTAATGCCACTGCTTGGCGCTTGCATGGCTAAAAAAATTTGGAAGTTAATAGGCATAATATTTCTTCAAGCGTTAATCCTTGGCTAAGAATAATCCAATAATGTGTTGCTTTGATGATCATTACCACGAAATTCAAAACTACTACACTCACATAAAGGTGAAAAAGGGAAAAAAAAAAAAATCACAATGGCGAGTGGTGAGGCAAACCAACGAAGGCCAGTAGGCCACCAATAGATCCCAGTCTCAAAGACTCAAATTCAGTATTGGGCACCCAACTGTATCATATACTTAAAAATTAAAAAAATAAAATAAAAAATGTATCATATACTCTTCAAGGCATTTGTTGTCTGTAGCTTGTTTCAATTAACAAGATTAATAAACCAGACTTCAGCATATTGAGAAACACAACTACATAGGCTAAAGTTCAATACATGTCTCTCAGCTTAGGAGAAGGATCTATACATCGAAGGAGCCAAATTGAGATGCCGAATGAAGTTTTAAAACAACATAATCACCTTAACAATCGCACTCGGTCAAACCAAACCACCTCATTAGGTGGCAATAGACACCACTTAACTAGTATCAAAAACTAGACATGTCATTTGTGAAGCATGCAGCCCCGGCCTCACCCCCATCAAACTTCACTAATACAGGAGTGGGGATGGGGGCATAATCAGGGTTAGTTATCTTACACTGCAACCCAAAGTAGCAACCCCCGTCTTGTGACATGGACCCACCTCAGAATTAACATCAATTCTCAAGTTTCCAACCAAGCTAAAGTCCCTAGTATCAATATTTTGCTAGGCAATTCTCCTGCTGATGGTGCAAGATACGTTATTTTTCTCCTGAAAATTGACAAATATAAGATCAGATAAAATTTTAAACATAAAACAATAATTGATTATCATTGAAAGAACCAACCTTTGAACATCAACATCGGTGATAAAGATAAATCCAGCAACATTACTGTAGCATCAATAAGAAAAAAGCAGGAGGTTATTGATTGAATGAGCAGTGATACTTCCGTCAGTAGTCTTGTTGGCTTAGTACTGACATACTTAATAGTTGATACCCTGAAATATGTTTCTTTTCCACGTACATCTCCTTCCTTTCAGAAATAGAAAGCACAAAGTTATGAACATACCAGCATTACTCCTAAAAATTACCTTGAAATAATTTCTTCTGGATTCTTGGCATATGAAACAGCAAGCACAATATGTAGCAAGTCTTGGCTGATGTTGACAGCAACCACCCTAGTAGGGTCTGCAGCAGGCTCAGCACCAATTGGAAGAGCTGACCGTGGTGCTTGCGGTCCACCACCAATGCGGTAGACAGACAAATCATTGAAACTAGCAATGTTGGAATGAGGTGAGAGATCATTGGACAGACCATAGAAATATTCCTGAAGAAAATGTCAGCATCATTCAGTATTGTACTTCTAGGTAATTTGGAAGAAAAGTTGAAAGAATAGAGTATTTCCAATTAGACATCTGCAATTCTGCACACAAATTTTGATTCCTGATTTCATACTTCATAATTCTTAATTTTGAGAGGATTGCAGAATCAAAATCAATGCTAAAACAAGAGCCAAAGAAATCTATCATATAGACACTATGCTTTAGTTGTAGATAAATTTTCAAATATTTGACAACAGCTTCAAAAGCAGAGATAAGAAACTAAGAATGAGAAGTTTATTTCAGCTTTGGGACTGTATGGCTGAAGTTGGCGACAATAGTTGTACCTTTAACTTTCAAAGGCAAGGCACAATTTATCATTTGAAAAGGCATTGAGTCATAATGTGTGAAGTAACAAAAAATTGTAACAGAAGAGGGTGGGAAAAGTAGTAGTTACAATCAAATTCTTATTTTGAATCCTTACTACTAATTCGTTCTCATCAATTTCACCATGTATAACAATGCAACAGTGCAACCCCTCTATCTCAACTATAACCTAGATGATTCAAATTGCAAGAAAAGGTTATCATAAGATAAAATAAGTTTCCTTTGTTACCCTTATCCTCAATCCCCTGGATTTCTTACGGTATTTTGGTGGTCGCGAGACAACACCTCCTGATTTCTGTAGCTTCACAACATCAACCTTGGGCTTGCTCTTCAGCACATCTTTAAGCATACTACACAACTTTTCCTGAACAGTCACACAATTACCAATAGATTACATTTTATGATATACATGTCAAGGTTGATATACATATAGAACCAAATGGCCAAACATATCAAAATACATATTAAAGTGCTTACATCTACTCTTACATCTAACACTTATTTACATTTTCTTTTAAACTTTTAATTTGCGTATTTTTAGGCTCACTGGTGAACCTTGATACAATAACATCTCAAGGTTCATCAATGGATTAAAATTAATCATAGAGCAAAATTTTAGGTTCACCAATGAACCTTCATGTCAAAATTTGCCAAGGCTCATCAATGAAGCTAAAATTATCACACGCTAAAGATTGTATGCTTCAATGAAAGTATGAAACTACAAACAATAGTATCCAAAATTGTTTTATAATGACACAGGACCACGAGAGGGACTCACAAGCAAATAAATCATCTAAATAGGCAACAAGATAGGTTCCTATGTGAGTCTTACTGTTGAAGCCAAATCATCTCAAAAGAAAAAAAAAGCACGAAGTAGAACTTTTTTATAGACTATCCTCTCCAATGCTTTAGAGAGTGGAGGTGAAGGGCTCCTAACATACCTGAAATTTCAACTCTAATTGCACTATTTTTTTTAACAAGATTCATAATTCAGTCTTTTCTTGTATATCTCTTAATTCAGGTAACTTTTTCGTATGAGCATGTGTTTTGTGTTGATCTTCCTTTTAAAATATAAAATGCTGAGAGCTCAAATTCTCACAACAGAGAAATTTTAAAGAGTGAACACAGAAAAGAACCTCATAATAGTATGAATTACAGATACCATGAAAGGAATACCTGGCCCAAAACCAATACAACATCTGCATTGAATGCATGAATAGCATGAAGGAGAAGCTGCAAAAAGGAAAGAAAGAATATTGAGGACACTTTAAGAAACATTCAGCACTTGAGTAGTAGCAATGAATTTTCAGCCAGCATAAAATTTCAGAGTTCCAGAAGCATGATATATATGAAAAAGTACCTCATAGCCAACTCCTTCTATCCAACCCATTGTATTAATTACCATGCCAGCAGCTCGTGACTCAGCATTACCAGAAAATTGTTTTTCAAGTGTTTGAGCAAGCTCTTTCACAGCTAATTTGTATAAATCTACATTTGCACTGCAAAACGGCACAGATCCACAGATTAAAACAAATACAACTTCAACGAAAAGTGCATCAATGGTCACTAACAGTCACAATTCCACAAACACTATTACCTAGGAGTTGTGTGTCCATAGAAGTAAACCAAAGGCATTTCGAGAGGAATTCCTTCAACAGGGTCAATGGGCATCTCAATTGGAGTCGCTGCAATACAGCCAGGTAATGTTATACTTCCCTGGCCTATATCTAAATCCACAAAAGTAGGCTTCCATCCTTGTTTGGCTGCCCAACTAAGAAGCATCCTTGACAGAGTACTCTTTCCAGAATCAGTAGGACCCACCACTATAACCCTAGGGCCCTAACAAAACATCATTAGAATAAGTAAAACAACCAGGCAAGTTTACAGAACCTGTACATCACTAATCAAGATTTTTTGCTGTCAATGTGACATGGATATCAGTAACAGTATTTGAATCATACTACAGTACTACCAACTATCAAGATCATGTAAATGTGTAAAGCAAAGCCACCAACCCTATCATGCAAGGCTTAGCTATTGTGTATAGAATAATACAAAATAATTGACATTACATGATTTATTTTCTTCCTCAGAAGTTCCAATTTGTTTTCTACAGTAAGACTCGATGTTCTTCAGAATATAAAAATTCACAGATATGGAACCATGCAGAGATAATCAGTCCCATGCACANTAACATCTCAAGGTTCATCAATGGATTAAAATTAATCATAGAGCAAAATTTTAGGTTCACCAATGAACCTTCATGTCAAAATTTGCCAAGGCTCATCAATGAAGCTAAAATTATCACACGCTAAAGATTGTATGCTTCAATGAAAGTATGAAACTACAAACAATAGTATCCAAAATTGTTTTATAATGACACAGGACCACGAGAGGGACTCACAAGCAAATAAATCATCTAAATAGGCAACAAGATAGGTTCCTATGTGAGTCTTACTGTTGAAGCCAAATCATCTCAAAAGAAAAAAAAAGCACGAAGTAGAACTTTTTTATAGACTATCCTCTCCAATGCTTTAGAGAGTGGAGGTGAAGGGCTCCTAACATACCTGAAATTTCAACTCTAATTGCACTATTTTTTTTAACAAGATTCATAATTCAGTCTTTTCTTGTATATCTCTTAATTCAGGTAACTTTTTCGTATGAGCATGTGTTTTGTGTTGATCTTCCTTTTAAAATATAAAATGCTGAGAGCTCAAATTCTCACAACAGAGAAATTTTAAAGAGTGAACACAGAAAAGAACCTCATAATAGTATGAATTACAGATACCATGAAAGGAATACCTGGCCCAAAACCAATACAACATCTGCATTGAATGCATGAATAGCATGAAGGAGAAGCTGCAAAAAGGAAAGAAAGAATATTGAGGACACTTTAAGAAACATTCAGCACTTGAGTAGTAGCAATGAATTTTCAGCCAGCATAAAATTTCAGAGTTCCAGAAGCATGATATATATGAAAAAGTACCTCATAGCCAACTCCTTCTATCCAACCCATTGTATTAATTACCATGCCAGCAGCTCGTGACTCAGCATTACCAGAAAATTGTTTTTCAAGTGTTTGAGCAAGCTCTTTCACAGCTAATTTGTATAAATCTACATTTGCACTGCAAAACGGCACAGATCCACAGATTAAAACAAATACAACTTCAACGAAAAGTGCATCAATGGTCACTAACAGTCACAATTCCACAAACACTATTACCTAGGAGTTGTGTGTCCATAGAAGTAAACCAAAGGCATTTCGAGAGGAATTCCTTCAACAGGGTCAATGGGCATCTCAATTGGAGTCGCTGCAATACAGCCAGGTAATGTTATACTTCCCTGGCCTATATCTAAATCCACAAAAGTAGGCTTCCATCCTTGTTTGGCTGCCCAACTAAGAAGCATCCTTGACAGAGTACTCTTTCCAGAATCAGTAGGACCCACCACTATAACCCTAGGGCCCTAACAAAACATCATTAGAATAAGTAAAACAACCAGGCAAGTTTACAGAACCTGTACATCACTAATCAAGATTTTTTGCTGTCAATGTGACATGGATATCAGTAACAGTATTTGAATCATACTACAGTACTACCAACTATCAAGATCATGTAAATGTGTAAAGCAAAGCCACCAACCCTATCATGCAAGGCTTAGCTATTGTGTATAGAATAATACAAAATAATTGACATTACATGATTTATTTTCTTCCTCAGAAGTTCCAATTTGTTTTCTACAGTAAGACTCGATGTTCTTCAGAATATAAAAATTCACAGATATGGAACCATGCAGAGATAATCAGTCCCATGCACAACACAGTTGACACACTAGTAACACCCCACCCTCACCCCAGCCGCATCCAATGTCTCTCTCTCTCTCTCTCTCTTGTTCTCCTGTAAATCCAAAAGCTTCATCTTTGTTCTAATACCTTCCAACAATTCATTTTCAGTCTCCCCTACCTCGTTTGAGATCTCTCTTATCCCACACTTCCACTTGGCGCACCAGAGCTCCATGACGTCTTTGTCTCACATGTCCGAATCAATTACTTCAATTGTTTCCAATTGTGATGGATAATGTTTTCTTGCCAATTTCGGGGTAAAATGTTTTCAACAAGGTGTTTACATTTTATTATTTCACTGCCAACCAAACAAAGTAAAATGGGAAATAGTTTTAAGGGAAAACGTTTTACACCCTACCAAACGAACCCGCAATTTCCTCTTTATTCCATAAACCAAGTTTGACATTGGCTTTGTTAATTATTCCATTCAAAAAGCTCTTATGCGGTTATCCCTTTCCCCTTTTCCATTCCTCCCTCTTTGTTTACTAAATCACTTAAAGATGACAAAAAAGGATAGGTTAAGAGAACAAAGAAAACCAAAACTCATTCATGTCAAAGTGACGTAAGCAAACTTAATTAAGTAGAATAACAAGCAAGCAGCTAAGATGAAAAAATCACTTAGAGATGACAAAAAAGAATAGGATAAGAGAACAAAGAAAACCAAAACTCAACCGTGTCGAAGTGACGTAAGCAAACTTAATCAAGTAGAATAACAACAGCAGCAAGCAAGCAACTAAGAGCAACCTTAGTTCTCAATAGTTTCCAGCAGTCAAAGCACACACTTGAAGGCAAAGTTACCAAGAAATCTAAAGCAGTATTAGATAGATAAAAGGACAGGAGAAGGAAAATGAGAAATTATATGGAATTCAGTAAATAAAAGGACAGGTGAAAACATTTAGTAACATGAGGTTGTATTTTCAAATTAACAAGGGAAAAAAGATGATTTATAGATTACATAAAAGGTAGATTATGTGTTATAACTTAATTAAAAAATCAAAGCCACGAGTAATCAAGGAACCAATTGCCACTTTTTGAGCAACTTTGCTAGAGGTGAAAACTTTTCATAATGACCAAACCATGACTATTGTTCAGGGATATTTCTTCTTCAATATACAATCATGACTCAATATACTATGCCAGCTCTTCATGTTCCCTAGAGGCCCAGATCATAGATCCAGTTATGTTCGCATAAACAGGAACCTTTCAAGTTCTTCAAAAAAGCAACATGATGCTTTTCCACCATAAAGTTATGTCTCCAAAGTCTCGATAACCAGCATTACGTAATACTTTCAAAAGTAAAAGAAAGCGGTCCAATATATGTTCCTCAAAACCCCAGCATTGAGCTTTCACAAAGCACACACCATGATCTACAAACTGACTGACTAAATGGCAAAGGGAGCTTTAGGAAGAACAACACAATTCTATTATAGGTGAGTAAAGTGAACCAGAAAGAGAGAAGGGTAATAAACTGCTCCTCCATTCAATTTTGAGAATACCCAATTAGTTTTGCATTTATATTAAAGTAAGGCACAAAAGTGTATTGTTCATACAATATAAGCCTAAGGGATTTTCCATCTTAGGGGCACGTAATAAGTTTATTTGGATGTTTAACACAAGACATTAACATCAGAACTAATGCAGATTTTCCTAATATAAATGCTGAGAGTGAAATAATTTTGAAGATAAGTGTGAGTTGAAGATGCCATGTCGAGGAATTCCAATTTCTAATTTATTTTGAGCGAAAGATGCAATACCTGAGATGATTCAGCATCATTTGAAGCAGATGCTTTAGCTCTATTCCTCCGTGCTTCTAGTATGGCATGAACATTTACATAGCTAATCATTGGCGTCTGAAACAGAGAAAAACACAAATTTTCACCAAAAGAAACTTTGGGGCAAAAACTTTTGGTTTAGACATAGCTACAGGATAAAATCATACAAGGACTCCATGACTAAATATTCTAAGTGCATAAAGCATACCTCATCGGCTACATAATCAGTATCAGGTGATCCATCCAATTCGATGGTTGCTCCATGCCAAGTAAAAATCTGGTAAATAAAATAGTACTTATTATAAGATTGATGCACTAAAGCAACCCTAATCTCACCTAATCTCCTCAATCTTCTCATGAACATGTGAATAAGCCGTCCTATTACATATGAGATATTTGTCATATTGAAGTTAAGAAACGGGACCTAATACACCATTGAGCATAGAGTTATAACTTATAAGCAATAACATTGGCATCAAAAAAGAGGATGATAATCCCCAAAAAAGCCTACAGTATGAAACTTGTTTAGTCCTATAGCACCCACATAATATCCACGATACTAGCCACTGATTTGTCCCCAAATTCTTATTGTACTAACTAGTAGTTACTACTAAATCCATTTGGACTAGTTGTCACAAAGTCATATTTTATCTTCAATTTACAATATCACAAATTCACAATGACAATTATTTTAAAACAAACCTAAACACTATCAAGAATTAATCCAAAGAGATAGTTTTCGATAACACCCACATAGAAACCCTACTAAAGAATTACATAGGTTTGAAATTTTACGGCCCCTCCTTAGTGCTTACTCCCTACGTTTTTTTTTAGTTGCAACAATTGAATAGTTTATCTCTCACAAATATTACCCAATTGTTGCAACTAAAAAACAGAGGTAGTACATGTCAAGGCCAATACAAAACCTAATTGGAAAATTGTTAATTGTAATGAAATTTAACCTATAGAGACTGTCTACCACGGCCACCATATCTAAAAAGGGGTTTTGGGACAAAAGATGTTGAATGGTGATTGATTGAGCAGTAGGATACTGATGTACTAAGCATACTGCTGCACTAAGCATTTCTTCGAAAGAATATTTTAAAAGGGTGAAAACCTCAGCAATTGGCATTTTTTCAATTGACCAACGAATATGCACATAAACATTTATGCAAAAGAATCACCATTAATTAAATGTCGAATTACTACGAAATGTTATTTCATCCAAAGGAGTATCCCAAACTAACTTCAGAACTAAGCAAACTGATTAATAATATACCGCAAATTTGAGGCTAGGAGGAAAGTTGAGCCAAATTTCCGGAGGAATTTCAGTGCCAAAAATCTCAGCATTGCCATTCAACAAGCGAAGGCGAAGCGGCGAAACCTCGTTCACCTCAATCCGCAACTCGCATTCTCTCTCCAATTTCACTTGTTTTGGCGGTGTATTAGCTGCCATAAATTACCAAGTGTGCAGTAAAACCCTACAATACAATTGCAAAATTACAAATTGATTTTAACTCAAAAATACCTAAATTAACATCATTTTGTATGCAATTTTCAGAAATTTTACAACATTTTTTTACAGATAATTTGTATTGAATTAATAACGAAACTAATTAAGCCAACAATACAAATGAAATGTTACTAAATAGTTAAATTCAACTCAAAAATACCTAAATTAACATCAATTTGTCAGCAATTTACACACTTATTTATAACACTTGTTATGAATAATTTGAATTTAATCAAAAACGAAATGAATTGCATTGGTTTGTGAAAAAACTGAAAACAGTAAAATTAAAAAAAAAAAAAAAGTATAATCCGAACTTATAGAAGATGAGTAGTCTAAAATTAATGGAGTTGAAGGATGGAAAGAAAGAACTTACAACCTATTTAATGTAAGAAGGGAGCTTTGAAGCTCTGCAACAATGGCGGAGAATTAAGTCGTTTACAGTGATACTTTCTGTTGATTGTTAATAGTGTTGCTGTTATGTAAGAGCGTAAGACGCTTCGACTTTCCCCGTTTTTTTTAAAAAAAAAAAAGGAAAAAAATAATTTAAATAATCTCACCTCTTACACATAAATAATCTCACCTTTTACACATTTGAAATTAACATTGTTACCTTCTGATTATCTCACAAGCCACAACAATTCCACCTTTATACTTCATTTTCTTTTATTAGTCATTTTTATCGGTAACCTGAACTTCAGGTTACCATAATCAATTTTTTCATTTCTTTTTGTTTTTTAATTAATAAAACTGATTTAAATTGAAAAAAAACACTCCGATATACAATTTTTTCATTTCTTTTTGTTTTTTTTAATTAATAAACTGATTTCATACAGTTTTTTTGTTTAATGATTTTTTTTGTTTAATAAAAAAAACACTCCACTAATCATGTAATGCAACGTGTATAAATTACTTACCAATTAAGTTATTAACCGGTAAGGACCAATAAAAGAAAACAAGCCATAAAGGTGGGACTGTTATATTCACATGTGTAAAAGGTGCGATTATTAAAATCAATTTTTCCAAAAAAAAAAAAACCTTGTTCTTATTAACTAAACTAAATTAGATGGAGTTGAACGGATTAGAATTAAACTGAATTGAATAAAATAACTGAAATAAATTGTTTATGAGGAAATTAGAAATTGAATTCAACTAATTAGAGTTGAAATGAATTGAACTGTCTAGAGCAATATGAACAGACTTAGTAGGTTCATTCCAAATGAACCAAAACAATGTCATAGAGTAGGAATATCCTTTGTGGGCTAAGTAGTGTGATTATCTCTGACAAGTGATTGATAGCCACGGATGTAAAGTTTTGTACATCCAATTTCCATCTCTAATCACACTGCTTATTTATCAAGGGACTTGTTAAATTCTACGAACCGCATAGATCACCACTATATTATCTCCTTCAATTAGAAGACGACGAATCCCAAGTGGCAGAGCACACTTAATACCTTTGCGGAGACCTAAAGCTCCAGCAAAAAGAATAGAATTATAGTTGTGAATACATTTAGCTCTCGCAATGATTCTTCTCCTAGGTGATTTCTAATTATAAATCCAAATAAGGCTTCACGCATTTCGAGTTTAGAGCCATCGAAGTTAAGTTAAAAAAATAAAAACTAAATGGAGGAGGTTTTGAAGAAATATTTTCAAGATTCTTCTAATTTTACTAAAAAGAAGGCCTAAGAGAGGGGAGAGAATTGAAATCCTCATTTTCAAACACTTTTCTTTGTTTCCAATTCTTTTGAATGTTCATGATATGGAAAGAAGCTTGATTGACAAGTATATTTTCTTTTGTAAATAAAATTGAGTTGCGGAAAAGCTAAATGAACCACCGAGCAACAACCATTAGAATAAATTTTGAGTGACCAAGATTATCTTTTATAGAACAAACGTTATCAACAATGGATGGAGTAAGGCCAATCTTTTCCCGAAAGATTAGAAAAGTATATTTAATAAAATGACAATAAAAAGAATATAAAATATCTTCATCAAAATGATTGTAAATTTGACAATATTGAGTAATTGCTACATCAGTACGACTAAAACATTCTATAACAAGGCCAATTTTTATTGTTATAACAAACTTTTTCTTTTTGGTCAAAATTTTGATAATTAACCGCACAATTATTGGTAAATGACAAATAATTGTAATTCAATGAATGTTGCTTATGAAGTTTTATAAATGTGAATACACATTACAATTTCCAAAAACATGACAAATATCAAAAAAAACAAAAATGGAGATGCGGGGTATCGATCCCCGTACCTCTCGCATGCTAAGCGAGCGCTCTACCATCTGAGCTACATCCCCATTACATCAAAAACTTTCACTTTAGTTCTATTTGTAAATATTCTTTATTTGTTCTCCATCATTTTGAAATTCACCATCTTCAGTTGATCACTTTCTTCCCTGTTTGATTTACTCTCCCAAACTCTGATTTTCTTCTTCTTTACTAAAAACACAGCAAAAATGCTAAGAAGAGCACTCAAACTCACTTCTTCAACCTCTCATCTTCGCCACTTTCTCTCTCCTCATTCATCATCATTCTCTCAGTTGTTTTCATCATCATCTGAAAAAAGTTCAGAATTTTCAGCTAGTAATTTCGTCGAACAAGTGGTGGACACTCCTAATAATGATAATATTAATGAAAATAATGTTTCATCTACAAGACCCACTATCTCAATTGATCGTTCTGGTCTTTGCATTCCTCCTGGTATTATTATAATTAAGTTCATAATTAATTTAATTGTATTAATTGATTTAAATTTTGAATTTTGATGTGAATTATTGGTAAATTTGCAGAGCATTGTCATGAACCCAATTCGGATTCTGAGCTTGTTAAGCACCTTAAAAGCATAATCAAGGTTACCCCTTTTTCTCTTTTTCTTAATTTCTTTTTAATTATGTTGTTAATTGTGATTTTTGGCATTTTTTTAATTGTTTGAAATGATAAAAAGTTGCTTCCTTTTGATTGGTTGGAGTATTGTAATGTTGAATTTGGGGGTATGGGTGGGTGTATAATGAGTAGATTAGTTGATTTTCAAATTGGTTTGAAGGAGTTGGTTATGGTGCACTAAAAATTAGGTGAAGAGAATAATGCTTTAGTGTTGTGATGCTCCGGTGCGCCTTTTCCATTATCTTTGCTCAATGACCCTTTTTCGGATACGAAGTAATGCGTGCATATTTAGGGGGGTGGGCATCATGTGGGGTAGGTTGAGTAATCGAAAGAGAAAAGGTTTACCAAGTAGAGAAAATGGGGCAAAGATCTTAAGCAAAGTACAAAATGATAAAGATAATAGGACGGAAGGAGTATTACATAATTGGACGTTTCCCTTATGTGCTTACCCACGAAGAGGAACATTTATACTAGTAGGAAAGTTCTAAGACTCCATTAAGACCCTGTTTGGTAGCTGGTTATAAATGGTAGTAATTTGGAATGATTTTGTATGTGATTAGAAGGAAATCAATGTTCATCTTCATAATGATGCTGGTTTACGCACAAATTGTCTATTATTCTTCATAATTTTCATTCCTACACTATACCACTCATTGGTAATTGATGGAAATAGAAAAGCATGAAGAAAACACAAAATGAGGATGGTATTGTGTTCCCATGGGATTATAAGGTTTTTAACTTTAAAACTCATACTCATTACCGCAATCTTTTACCACACTACCAGCTACCAAACGACTATAAGAGTAGTAAGTCGTTGCTTCTTTTGATGGGGCTACTGTCGTTTCTTTGGTCTGAATGTTTTTTAAAACAATTTGCTTTGGGTGTAAACTGTAAAGTGAATATCTGAACTTTTAGTTTGCAATACTTTATATGCCACTTACTTGAGTGGAAGCTTCTATGTATGTTCATATAACTCTTCAAATTGCAGTTTCGTGGAGGTCCTATCTCGGTGGCCGAATATATGGAGGAAGTTCTAACAAACCCAAAGGCTGGGTTCTACATAAATCGTGATGTCTTTGGAGCGGAAGGTGATTTTATTACCTCTCCTGAAGTGAGCCAAATGTTTGGAGAGGTAAATTGATGATCATTGTTATAATTGCTAGTTGCATTCTCTAGTCTTTATTTTCATTCATGCAATTTTGTATTATTATTATCTTGATATGTTTGTACCACTGCATGCAGATGGTTGGTGTTTGGGCCATGTGCTTATGGGAGCAAATGGGCCGACCTAGCAAGGTTAATTTAGTGGAGCTTGGTCCAGGAAGGGGGACTCTTATGGTTGATCTTCTTCGTGTAAGTCGATATCAGCATAGTCCGCTATAATTTTAACTTATGGTCTAGACTCTAGAATCCTGGAGAAATCTTACATGTGCAATATGCACTTACAATAAAACATTCCAACTTCTTATGCATGTAGGGTGCGTCAAAGTTCAAGGAATTTACAGAATCACTGCAGATACACTTAGTTGAGTGCAGTCCTACATTGAAGGAACTCCAACACCGCAATTTGAAGTGTGTGGATGAAGATGATGTTTCTGTAAGTGGAGAGAAGAAGACCATTAGTCAACTAGCTGGAACCCCGGTGTCATGGCATGCTGCTTTTGAGCAGGTTCCTTCAGGAGGTGATGACTTCAAAATGTTTTTTGCTTGATACATGTATATGTCGAACAATCTGATTACCTTGAACATACCTAGAATCTCTCTCTTTTGGCTTAAATTTGAAGGTGACTCATTTGAGGTTGCTTAACGCTTTGTTATTGTCTTTTCTTTAGTTCCCACAATCATAATTGCCCACGAATTCTATGATGCTCTGCCTATTCACCAGTTCCAGGTTTGTTTCCTTGTATGAGTTGGTATATACCATCTCTGTTGCTCTCTCCTTTCTGCTGACTTGTCAACTTGGTTTGTTGTGCTCGATTATACATAAATATATAATATTCTATGTTAGTAGAAACAAGAAAATAAATCTTGAATAAAACATTGACTATGCTTCAACAATTAATTCATCGCCACGTGTATTGACCTTAGTGTTGAGAATAGAGAAAGCGGCTAACACAAATTGTGTTTATGAACAAGTATCTAAGAATAGAGAAAGTCTTAAAAAAGAGAAACAAGATTCTCTGTAAACAATAGTTGTGAATATTAGCTGCTAGAAATTAGCTCTTTGATTGGGTGTTATAAGCATAAGTGTTTGGAAAATTTAGTTGTTGAAATAGTAAAATCAGTATAAATATTTAGTAGCTTTTGACAATCTCTACTTCAAAAGCTACAAATATTAGCTTTTGAGAAAAGCTACCTCAATCTCTAAAAGTTACGTCTATCTCTACCCCAAAAGCTGCTTGCCAAACACCATTATTTTTTTTTGTAGAGTTTTGTCTTGGTTCAAACTCTAAAAGCTACCTCAAAAGCTAATGCCAAACAAACCCTTGAGATCTTTGCACAATCTATGTACTTATGTCCTTACTTTGGAATTTCTCAAAACTAGGGAAGGTAACTGTTTTTGTGAGGCTGAAAACGAGTGTGAGATATTCTGGTGTCACCTACTACACATGGTAAATATACAAGCTCAAAAAAAGAGGGTGCTCTGGAAAGTCCACCAAAAGCCGAAAATGAAGGCTATAATTCACACTTTTTGGGAATTTCAGGGACTCGGTAAAAAAATTGCCAAAAATTTTACAATGTGCCCCTATGGTCAAAAGAGGATCTGTGGCAACTTTTTGGGTTCAAAAGGTCATTAGTCGAGTCCCGAGAGAGCGAAAAGACTAGAGTGTCCTTTTTCGAAAATTGACCAAAGAGAGAGGAAAACAATTTTCTAAAGGCTGAAACTGAAGTCACCAATAGGTGGGAGTACATGGTGTCCCTAGGGTCAAAGTAGGACCATCGGCCAACTTATTGGGGTTCAAAAGGTCATAAGAGGGTCCCAAAATAACGAAAAACACAAGTGTGCCATTTTTTGAGAATCCTGTAAAGACAAAATATAACAAGTTTTTAGAAGCTAAAAACGATCTTGGAACATCTTAACAGGTTATCAAAGCAAGTGAGTGAAATTTGGGGAGAAAACAAGATGGAGCCCGGAAGGCCCTCCAAAAGCTGAAAACGAAGGTTAAGAGTCGTGTTTCTAGGGGATTCCGAGGTCTTGAAAAAATATTGGCGTGAATATTACATAATGATACTCAAATCAAAGGAAGGCCCCTAGACATTTGAAATATGCTAGAAAGTTGATAACAAAATATTGAAAGAGCAAAAGATACTCTTTTTGAGGGATTCTAGAAAAAAAATGTAACATGTGCACATGAGCTTGGTTATGGGAGGATTATAAATTGGGTACTCAACTCGATGACATTAGGAAACGCTTGTATGTAAGCCATAGAGTTTCCAAAATGTTTCATTTCATGTCACCTGATGTTGCCTTCAATGGGAAAAGTTTCCAATTTTTAAATTAAGTTTCAGAAACGTTTCCGAAGTGTTTTTGAGTATCCGAGTTTCTGAAACGTCAAAACGCTATCTCCTTAAAGTTTCCATACTTTATAGGTGAATTGTATGAAGGATTAAAATCAGAGAGATTCAGAATCAACGGAGGGAATACTTCTATGATTTGTTTATAGGAAATCAAGTAAATATTAAAGGTGAAACTTATCAAGGATTGGGAAGTCTACCAAGATTATATGTTGAGCAATGAGCATAAAAAGAAAGACAAAAAAAGAAAAGCCAATTGAGGGAGAGATGTTAGGGAAGTTTTACATAGATTCAAACTGGATACCACAAGATTGGAGGAGATGAGCAAGATTGCGCAAATAATAAAGGCATAAGGTTATGAGCAGCACAATGAAATTGTGGGAGAGAGTGATAGAACATAATTTCGGAAAATATGCTAATACTTTCAAATAACCAGTTGAGAGACATGCACTAGTATAATTAATAATGATGAAAATATTATCAGGCGAGAAAGAAGGGTGTACAAATGTCTACTTGTTATGAGAGTGATAAAGGTTATGAGCATCACAATGAAATTGTGGTAGAGTGATAGAACATAATTTGAGGAAATATGCTAATACTTTCAAATAACCAGTTGGGAGACATGCACTAGTATCACTAATAATGATGGAATATTATTAGGCAAGAAAGAAGGGTGTACAAATGTCTACTTGTTAAACTAGAGCGACCTAGGCTAAGGTGCCGAGAGACATGCTTTGGTGGGCATTGTTTAAGCACCTCGAAGTGTATTGACCTACTTAAGGATATGAATCAAAATGGAAAACAAGTGACTCGACTTTTTGAGAAGGCGAAGCAACAGGTGGTTTTCAAGTATACTTTGGATTACACCAATGGTGTGCTCAAAGTTGTTTTTCTCTTTTCAGTGGTTTTGAATTAGGATATCGCAACCCCTTTCCACCATCTTTTGAGTCGATCTTGTTGTGTGCCTACTTATAAACCTTTGATTTAGCCTCTCTAATGGCTTCTTTTACTTAGTTTTAGCTTGTTCTTAAACTCCAGGATGTTGTAAAAGATTCTTTATCCGTATACTTTCCAAGGTCAAGTAGTACTCCTTTCTCCTTAATGACATTCTCATCCCACAAAGTTGTGTCCTTGTGCAGTTGTGCACTGTTGGTCTACCATTCAATTCTCCTATCGAACGTGAACATTTTCATCAACTTTTCATCTTTAAATAAATAGAGTCGAGTCCAATAAGTAAGCCCAATCAACTTCCTTTACCATTCTATGACTCTATCTAACAAAACCTTAACTATCTAGAAATAAGAAAAATTAACTTTCTTGACGTAACTTGGCAAGGGAATCTGTGAGGTCAAGATATTAATGAAGAGAGAGGTCTTTGACTCTTTGTAATAGGCATTGCATAGAAGTGTGAAGCAATAATTGAGTGGGAGAGTGCTTCTCTATCGAATGTGAACAATTGTATCAACTTGATTACACCAGTTAAGCATTAAGCAATACAAGTTCTAATCTGGTGCCTCACCTTAAGTGTTCTTATTTCGCATACCATGTTCTAAGCTCATAACTACGCCTCTCATGGTATTTATTTATATAAGCCTGTTTGATCACGTTACTCATGGTATAGGACTATCAGAAAACCAGATTCTGTTATAAGCCTGTAAGCAAAAGCAATTTTTCTGTAAATTTTGCCCATCGCTCGTTTAATTGTATGTTTCTGCAGAGGGCTTCTCGTGGCTGGTGTGAGAAAATGGTTGACGTGGCTGAAGATTCAGCGTAAGGTTTTCTTATTTCATCTTCCTAAAGAGTGGATACCTTATCCTTTTAAGAATTTTTTAGCTTAATGCTCTATTATCTGAATCTGTAGGTTCCGTTTTGTTCTTGCTCCCGCGCCAACTCCTGCAAATATTTTTTTGGCAAAGCGCTGCCAATGGGCTTTGAAAGAGGAAGTTGACAAACTTAATCAAATTGAGATTTGCCCACGGGCCATGGAGTTGACTGAATCAATTTCAAAAAGAATAAGTTCTGATGGTGGCGGAGCACTTATTATGGACTATGGTCTTAATGGAGTTATATCTGATAGTCTTCAGGTACAAACATTGCAAACTAATAAATTTATTAAAATCTTTCTGTTCTAATTATTATGTATGAGGAGTATGTTTACATATTAATTCCTGCACTCTATCATTGCCTTTTTCTTTTTCTCTAGGTGATTAGGTCACTGCCATTTTAGTTTAATATTTGCTATTGTACAATTGTCAGACTATCAAAAATTTTATCTTGAATCTCTAACCAACAAAACATTGGGTCTATTTGTAATTTTGTTTTGGATTTAATCTTAGAATACCCCTCCCCCTTTCTCTTTCTCTCTCCAAGCTTTTGTTTTCTGTTTCCAAGTTAAGTCCATGGTTCCAGCAAGCGACCATGTTTTTTTACTACGGATTTGGTGATTGCAGAGACTGAATATGGGAAGTTTAGAGTCCACTCTGTGAAGCTGTATGTATAGCTCTGTTAGTTGAATCAGTAGTTCATGAAATGTTGTCATTTTGTCTTAGATGTACTGTGCCTGATGCATTGATGGGCAAGCCTTGGAAAATTGGACTTCATATTATTAACTTATGTTTCCCATTTGCAGGCAATCCGAAAACACAAGTTTGTTCCTATTCTTGACGAACCTGGAACTGCAGATCTCAGTGCCTATGTTGATTTTGAATCAATCCGTCATTCTGCAGTGGAGGCTTCAGGTAGATAAAGTTTATTTTATTTATTTATTTATTTTTTTTATTTTATATATATATATATATATATATATTTTTTTTTTTATGCCCTTTCCCTTTCACCTCTTCTCTCTGTCAGCTTTGCGACATGGACTCATGAATTATTTGCCTCTTATCAGATGTTTCCATTATTCTCTCAAGTTGTTGGATGCTTTAGGATAGATGATAGTATTTACATTAAAGTTCTAATCTTTAAAGTGCTTTTCTTATTGTTGCAGAAAATGTTTCAGCTTACGGTCCCATTACCCAGTCTCAATTTCTAGGTTCTCTTGGAATAAATTTCCGGGTGGAAACTTTGCTTCAAAGCTGTGAAACAGATGAACAGGCAGAGTTGTTACAAGCAGGATACTGGCGTCTAGTAGGTGAAGGTGAAGCTCCTTTCTGGGAGGGCCCCGAAGACAAGGCGCCTATTGGTATGGGTACACGTTATTTAGCAATGGCTATTGTCAACAAGAATCTAGGCGTTCCAATTCCATTTCAATGAATCAAGGTTTGATTGATTTAGTGGTTGGATTACCACTGGCACAAGTTTATATCCTACCTCTAGATTTTTTTGTGGTAGGTTGGTGGGGATTCCCTCTATCATTTGCCCTTCATTGCTAAAGGCTTAGCTACTTTATGTAGCTGGAGTTGGGTTGATCCATGAGGAGTTATAGTCTTTCTCTGACTGAAATAATGGTCGATATCACTGTCGCAATAATTGTTTATAGATGGCAGAGTACAGCGTGACAGAAATAGCAGTGGAAACTGTGGTTCGACCATCTTGTATGATGCTGTATTATTTTATTTTGTTTTATTTTTTTAACTTCTGTTGCATGGGCCAATTTTCATAGCATAGACTTCAACCTCTGAAAGAAAGTTCAGGATTCCCTGTAATTGTTTGTTATGAGAATACAGGAATCCTATTACATTCACAAATTACAATTGTAGTTGAAGTTCTGTGCAGGATCTTCAGAAAACTTTGTTAAAGCGATTGGTTTGTATGCCGAGGTATTTATGGAGAATAGAATTCAACTTGAAATCATTTTTACTTCCTTGAGGTTATCAGCATTACATGTTGAATTGTTCTTTAGATGAATAAAGTTAAGCCAATTGCCTGATTGACAATCAGATGAAACGACATTCTTCTAAAGTAGGAGATGAGCATTAGTGATTGACGATCAGTGACGAAAAGATTCAAAACATGTCATATCCATATTTTTTTAGTAGTATATCATTAGTACAGAGTAGCAGGGTAAAGATACAACTCACAAGGCTCATGCACTCTTGTAGTCTCAAATGTTATACAAGCTTCGACAAAGGCCTTATTTGGCCATTTGTTTTCCTCAAGAGTCCTAAGGAATTGATCCAAACAAGAATGAACTGATGATTTGATCTAGAAATGGAAGTCACAAGTTGAATGAAGTAAGCACAATACGTCACACTAATGTGTGTGTTGGGCGGTGCTTTAGGCCTGGGCCTTATTTTAAATTGCAAAGCATGAGACACAACACTATATGCATGTTGTTTATATTTTTGAAAATTTAACCTAGTCACACAAGCACAACACGACATGACATAGTATGATAAGTTTAACATACTCTACAATAATTTGAGCACTACATGTTATTTTACTAGGAATCCAATCTAAGCAAGCAAGCACAATACAACACAACACGATAAGCAAGTGAGTTGTTTCGGTGGTTTGGCCGACCATTTGAAAATTGCAGTATGATACGACATAAATATGTTGTCAATAGAAGTACAAACTACTTCATCCAACCTACAAGCACGTGGACTTAGCATGAAACATGACATGACACAACTCGACGCATAATCAATCTTAATCTTTATTTTTGTACTCCTCCATACCTTTTCCCCTCGTTGGGAATTGGGAAACTAGATTCAAAAAATAGGAAATTGACATTTTGTGTTCCAAAATCTTCTAACTACTTGGCTATTTGCCACTACCTAATCTAATCCACTCTACTTACATGGCATAAACCCTAAACCCCCAAAACAATGTCAATTCACCTTCTATCCCCATTTTCCTCTTTTCTCTTTCTCTCATCCAAACACTACCCACTTATCTCCCCCATTTTCCCGCCAATTTTAAGCTCCACCCAAATCAAAGCATCCAACAATGGCGTCCAACAACCCCCTAAACGCCGCGGTAGACCAAAGGGCTCCACCAAAAAACCCGCTAAAACACCCGAAAAATCAAATGGGTCCCCTCGAAATCCGGAATCCTCAAATGGGTCAATCCCCAATTTAGACGATATTGAGGATTTCGATGATGGGATGGATTTCCCTTACCTAGACCCGCCATTAGTTTGCTGCTTCGGCGCGGCGCAGAAGGAATTCGTTCCGACGGTCCGCATTTCGGAGCATCAAATGCACCCTGATATCTACTCAGAGTGGAAAATGATGCAGTGGAACCCGCCCGAGTTCGGGCGGGCTCCAGGCGGGCCACCATCGAACGTGGCAATTTCACACGTTCGGTTGGGCGGGCGCGCCGCGTTTATTGGCAAGGTTGGGGAGGATGATTTTGGGGAGGAGTTGGTGTATATGATGAATAAGGAGAGGGTGCAAACTAGGGGTGTGAAATTTGATTCGGGTGCGAAAACCGGGTGCTCGAAAATGAGGGTTAAGTTTAGTGATGATGGGAGGATGATGATGGAGACTGTCAAGGAAGCTGCTGAGGATTCTTTGCTTGAATCTGAATTGAATTTAGCTGTGCTTAAAGAGGTAATTTCACATTACCCATAAGTTGAATTTTGCTCTCTTGTTCTTTTTTTTTTTTTTTTTTTTTTTTTTTTTGAATAACTTGCATTTATGTATGAAATAATGTTGATGGTTGTCCTTTTTAGAAGTAGAGAATGTTGTTAGTTTTATGAACTTATTATATACTCACTCTGGATTTTAGTTGCAACAACTTTTTTTTGCATCTTTTTTAAGGAAGCAATTTGAGGGTCTAAACGACTATATTAGATAGTATAATTAAAACACAAGTAAGAGCGGGATTAGAACTTATCGGTGTGAAAATTGTTTTTATAGATTTGCTCATTTACCCGGTCAATTTGCCTCCTTAAATGCATGTAAAAAAATTTGTTGAAACTAAAAACACGGAGGTAGTAATTCTTTGGTGGATTAGTGAGCCACTAGGGGCAATGATATAGAAAAGATTCGATCCTAGGTCTTGGGGTACCGTATGAACTAATTTTTTGTGTAGTGCATTTACAAATTTATAGCCATTAGTCATTACCTTAATAAAGTAAGAGAATTGAAGTTTGTGGAACTGAAAGAAATCAGCAATTATAAATTTGATGGCAAACTTGAAGTTCTTGAATATGGTTGTTGTTAGTGCTGAGTACTGACATATGTTGATCATTCTTCATAAAAGTTCATATCACCTAAAGTGCTCAATGTTCATGTCAGACATTCGACCCTTGGACATCATTATGACACTTGGACGCTTAGACACAAGGCGTGTACCTGTCTTTGACAGTTCTAGGCTCTAGCAAGTCCAAGTAACATAGATGCTAACTGTATTCTTGAGCCTTTCCCTGGTTAGTATTGTTGTAGTATTTGACTTCAGTGCTCTTTAAAATATATTTATCGATGAAACAAAAAAAGGTTGAAAAGTTTATTGATCTTTAAAATTGCCTAGTATTGTATTAAGGGTTGTTTGAGTGGGTAGTAAACTAGCGATTGATGTTGGAATCTGTTTAGCTACTTCTTATATTGGAACAAAACCATGTAAAAAAACTATCACCATCACTTATTACCTATAAAGCACGAAAACTTGTGGGACCTAGAATTTCAATGTTTCGGAAACTCAAACACTTGGTTGCCTTAGGTAACTCTTCGGAAAAGATTCTGAAACTTAATTTAAAGTTTAAAGACAAAAACGTTTCTTGAGGGAACTTCATGTGATTTTCAATGAAGCATCTATGATACATTGTGACTTACATACAAGCGTTTCCTAATATCCCCAAGATTAATACCTAAGTTATGATCCTTCCATAACCCAATTCACTTGGCCAAGTTATTTTTTTTTTCGAACCCCTTGAAAAATATCGAAAAAGGGTGTTTCTTACTCTTTCATACCCTGTTATTAGCTTTCTATTCGATCTCCATTTTATAGGAGCCTTTCCTTGATTTGAGGATCCATATGTAACATATTAGGCCAATATTTATTCAAAATCAAAAACCATTGAAAAGTGTGACTTATAACCATTGTTTTGAGCTTTTGGAGGGCCTTTCGGGGCTCTGTGTCGTTTTCTTCCCAAATTTCACTTACTTGCTACTGATAGCTTTGGGTTGACTCATGATCTTAACCCGTAAAAACTTCTCATGTTTTTTCTTTAGAGGATTCTTGAAAAGGGTGCACTTCTCTTTTTCGTTATCCCATGACCTTCTTATGACCCTTCAACAAGTTGTCTAAAGGCTCTCTTTTGACTCCGGGGACAAAATTCTGACAATTTTTTTGGGGACCCCAGATGCTCCGAAAGCTGGGAATTATAACTTTCGTTTTCGGCTATTAAAGGTTTGTCCCCAACTCCTTTTTTTTTTTTTTTTTTTTTCTCTTGATTTCTCTCCACTTGTTAGTTGCAAACTTGTCATCCTCCTCTTTTGACAATTTTCGAAAAAGGGCTCACATGCTTTTCGCTTAACCGAGACTTGTCTTACGACCTTTGAACTTTGAAAAACTGCCGGGGGCCCTCTTTAACCATATGGGGATATTGTTAAGTTTTGGCAATTTAGGAACCCAAAAAAGTGTGAATATTTTTGTCCAGGCTTGTGATTGTTTTTGTGTTGCCTTTTTACCACTTGTAATATGTATATGTGGCACCATGACGTGTCACACTTAATTAAGCCCTTAAACATCTTTCATTAGGAGTTTTCAAATAAGGACAAATGATTAAATGATCCAAAGACCATTATCATACCAAAGTGTCAAGCCCCCAACCAAAACACTAAAATAACGCTTTTAACAATACTTTGTTTCGTGACAACTATTGTTTCTCGAGAATCTATTGTTTCTCATTTTCAAGGCTTTCTCTCATTTCTTAGATCCTTCTTTAAAACACAATGTGTTAGCCGCTTTTGCTGTTATCTCACACCAAGGTCAATAAATCACATTTGGTGGATAAATTATTGTTGAGCGTAGTTACTGTATATTCCGATATTTTAGTGTTTGTCATAACATATAAAGTATATGTTGTTAGTATATATTTTTGTTTCTGTTACATGTTTTTGAATATTTATTTCCATATAGTTTCCGTTCCTTGTTTTCGGGGATTTGCCCTTTCTCGTTTCCGACTTTCCATATCATAAACTCTATTCATTTTGTGCTACATAACTTTACAATGGACTTTGACAATCCTTTTCCATTGGATATTGGCAAATTATAGAATAGCTTCCACTTTCCTTAAAATTTCATCTTGAGGTGTGTTTGCCTACCACTTTGAAATATAGTTAGTGAAATTACTCAAGTAATTGTTAATTACCACTAATTGAGTCATTAGATGAAAACTCTCTTTATTGTGGAATAGACAGAGTATGTTTGCTATGGATGAAAATGATCTCTCACTGAGAGGTATGTCACTTTTCCATCCTATTTACTGACATCTACTTTCTCTCCTCTCTCATCCCTTCCGT